>VWPU01021802.1:0-132087 GCA_013398955.1 Callaeas wilsoni | reverse complement strand
GGCCGGGGGGCGGCGGCGGGGGTCGCGGCGGAGGCAGCCCCCCACCGCCGCCCAGCGCGACGCCGCCGCTGGCGGCGGGCGGTGGCGGAGCGGAGCCTGGCAGGGTGAAGGGCAGGCAGCGGCGCTCGCCGGAGAGCGGCGGCAGCAGGAGGAGCAGCTCACCTGAGAGACGGAGCCCCAGCTCCCCGGTGTACAGAGGTAAAGCACCGAGAGAAAGCCTATTTCGCTTCCCTGCCCCGCGGGGGTGCTGGCCGGGCTGGGGCCGCCCAGCCTCCGGGCACCCTGGGCTCTGCTTTCCGCTGTCGGGTTGCGCCCTGCCTTCCCCCTGGGCCAGGGGGTGGGACACCGGGAGACTCCCGGCCTGACGGGAGGAGCCCCGCTGGAGCCGTAGGGAGCGGGTCGGGGGGCGCAGGTTAGCCGTATGTCCCCCACCCCCGGGGCAGATGTCGTGCCCGGGTTTGCCCTGCCAGGAAGCGGGGGGAAAAGCACTTCGTTCCGCCGCCCTACCCCGGAACGTGGGGAGGCGACCCCTGAAATGTCATCCTCCTTTTAGGGCAAGGTGAGAATTCTGCTTAGGAAAAACATCCCCGTGACCCCACCCGCGCCGGCCTCGGGAGGAGCGGAGCGGGGGCGAGCCCAGGGGCCGCGGGCGGCCCCCCGTCCCCGGGGGGAGACCCGGTCGGGGGCTCCGACTGCGGTGCTCCTGCCGCTTCTACCCTTGCGCTCGGGCTACGGCAGCGGAGGTGTGTAATAGGGAAACGAGCCTAAAATTAACCCGCTTCCCTGTCTCCAGCTGTAACTGTTTAGTAGGGGTGAGAATGGGTTAGATTTGTATCTGGGGTGTCACAACCCAGTTCTGAAGTGTGTGTTAAAACCAAGCCTCAAACGCTCTTCCTTTCTGCAGAGCTCAGTTTCTTAAAAGACTTGTATTTTTGTAAGATCATAGGTTAAAAGATGTGATGTTTTCAAGCACAGGCTCCAAAACAAGGAAATTCCCATATTGAGGTGCTTAAAAACAAGTCTGTCTCCTTGTGATATTTAGTACTGAATCCTTGAGACTGTAAAAAACTCAACCAAACAAAACCCACTACAAACCAACCCCCAGTGTAGCCAAAATAGACCTGTAAAGTTTAAAATGCAAAATTGATTCCCAGCAAGTCCAACTTAACCTGCGTCAGGTTGTCTGTTAAATTACTGAATGTGTTAAAGTGGCAGTGGCCATCTTACCTCCCCCACTCCCTTCTGCCTTCCCCCATCACTTGAGCAGTTGAATGAATTGGACTAAATGCACTTTTTATGTTGTCCTGCCGTAGCTATCAGGTATCACACATCATCTCTCTCTGGGAATGCTTTCTGTGCCTCAGTACCCCTTTTCTGTCCCTTCCATAAGTCTTACTTGTGTGTGATTTCTGTGGCAAATTGTGGTCTGCGTTGGGTGCCAGCATGTGTTGTAGCAGTGGAATCTTACCTTCTTTCCTCTTCAGTTTTTATGTGTAGTAAACCCTTGCTGTCTGTAGTATTTGTAACTTGGGCACATCCGTCATCAGAATCGTCCTAGGTCAGGGCAGCATTTTAAAAATGAGCAAAATGTCACTGCCAGTTACAAATGGAGTTAATTTGCCCTGTGCATCTGCTTATGCAGATGACCTAATTGATTGTGTTATAATCTGACCAGAGATCCTTTGTAATATATTTTTCAAGAAGACAGTCTATTTCCACAGAGGGTATTGTGTGCTGAAAAATGGAACTGAGCTTCTGTGGTTTTGATTTCATTCAAGCTCTATTTAAAATTTTAAAGATCGTATTTTTCCAACTGTATGGAGCACTAAACGTAGATTTCCCTTTTGCCTCTTAAACCTTTGGAAAATGCTGATGGGAAACTAGGAAAAAACAAAATATCCATGCGTACGAGTAGTGATGGTGCTGCTGATGAGCAGTAAATTATTTAATTATGGGAACCCGGAGGAAAACATTGTAGTGGTGCAGTGTATGAAGCCTACGCTTAAGGTGTATTGAAGAGAGAGGAATGTGGGCAGTTACCTGCAAGCCAGAAAAATACTGCAAAGCTGTAAAGTACTTCATTAATGTGTACGAATTTTTTGTTGGAGGGGAAATTTTAATTTTAGAGAGTGGTTTCAGTCTTCTTCATCTGTGGGCTATTTTAGCCTTAATAAATCAGACTATAAATTAGTACTGAATGACTTTTCTGTCATTAAACTTGTTTGAGCTTGCCTTCTGGTGAACTGCGTCAGCAGC
The DNA here is from genome assembly GCA_013398955.1 of Callaeas wilsoni. Taxonomy (NCBI): domain Eukaryota; kingdom Metazoa; phylum Chordata; class Aves; order Passeriformes; family Callaeidae; genus Callaeas; species Callaeas wilsoni. The sequence goes on along the minus strand of VWPU01021802.1, from coordinate 129,831 downwards.
ACACAGAGCTTGATTCGGTTTAATGAGTGCAGTGTATAAAATCATAAACGGTCCGTGGAGAAATGCACCCTGTAATCTGTATGCACTGCAAAGAATTCGTTCCCCCTCCTCCAGGTCAAGCCAGCTGCTGCTGCAGAAGCTGACATCCTCTAGCAAATCCTGAATGAATGAATGAAAACAACGTGATCGCCCTAATAATGACCACAATTGCACACGTCAACAGCTTTATTTTACCGAAATACAGGCACCATTTTCTAGCGGGCGAGAGTAATAAGATACTCTATTTCTTCAGTCTTGCAAATGAAAAAAGGTTACCAAATCTCCCCTTCACCTGCTCCCCCCAGTCCCCCAAAACTAGAGCTGTTTTTACACTATTTGGAATGTAGTTCATGCCATGGGGCAGTATTTTGTCTTTGTTTCCCTACTTGTTCTCAGCATTTTAGTAATGACATGTGGACACTAAAAACATGTTTGTAGTCTATATGGTGATAATAGTGTATAGAAAATTGATTGCTGAACTGGAGGACTACTGCAGTAATAATGGAGGACTTGGAAAAAAAAATTTAAGTGTTCCATTCAGACATGGACCATTTTGCTGTGGCTTGTTAAACAATGCTACTCCAGCTATTTATAGTTGTTATCAGTATGCAAGTCTTGGGGAAGTGGCTTGATTAAGTTTTTTTGTCAGTTTTTCAAAGCCATTTCCCACTGCTGTAAAATGTGAGCTTAGGCTCTAGGTTTAATCCTGTTGTTTTGCTCACCAGTGCAGGAGATGTGTTTGTCTTTGGCTCTGCAGTCTGACTTGGATTGTTTCATGAATATGCTTGTTCTGGAGACTGCTTATGATTCTCATGGATAGATGTTATTCTCTTAAGACACCTGTCTCTTCCCCACCTCCTTTCAGCCTTTTTCAGTATACATGCCTTGAACTGGCTATCCTACTAAGCCATTTTGTGGGGATATTTTAGCAATTTGCTAGGGGTTCTTTTATAAAGAAGGTTTCTGTGAAAACACTCCAGCTTTGAGCCTCTACAGGTCAGAGCCACTACCATTGCAGGCACTGACATCACTACGACATGAATGAAAGCGTGGTCTGTTTTTTCTCCCATCATCATGTTTTCTACCCCTTCTTTCTGGTATACTGTAAATGTTTTTGTTCTGTAGCAACACCCTGGTTTTTTAGGACTGAAACTTTCAATAATATACTTTCTTTTAAGCAAATTTGGGGATTTTTAGTTGTTAGGAAACCATAAATGCCAGTAGCAGTATTTGGTTAGTACTGTTACTGAGTGGGTGAGAAATTGTGAATTTTATATATATATATTTAAGGTGCTAAAAAAAAAAGGGAAAAAGGGGAAAAAGCTTCTGATATCATAGGATAAATCTGCAGTGTGCAAGTCTACACCTTTCCTTTTTCTTGAAATGTGTTTATTCCTTACTAGGAGATTATTTTTCTAGTGTGTGTTCATGTTTTGGAGAGCTGGCAGTGGAAAAAGTGTCTGGTTGAATGTAACAACATGTAGTTTTCTTAGAGGGAATATATCTGTTAGATCTCTGAGTGCATGAAAGTAATGTCAACAGAATCTGAAGCTGTGTGGTTTATGACAAAGTATATTCCAGTAATAATCCAAAAAAGCCAAACCCTTGAACGTGTCAAATAAAACTTGCTACTTGCCTGTGGACACATCTTTTAAAGAAGAAAGCAAATTGTTTTCCTCCTTGCATTACCTGGAGAAAATCAGAAGTTTCTGCTGTTATGTAAAGTAGCTTGTATGAATATGAGAGTGGGTTTCCTGTTGTTTCTTTTTTTCACGATAGGTTAATATTTTGTATACAAGGAGGGTGTAAATGACTTCTGTATGATTCAAACTCAACACTGCTCTCACCAAATGCTTTGATTTGTTTAGTGTTAACTCTGGTGGTACTGTAATATTATACTTTATATTTTTCTAACTTTCAGTTACACATTTTATAGTACAAACTTTTTTCCATATAAAATTCTAAAGACAAATGTTAGTTTTAAGGACTTATGAAAATTACTGTAATCAGTTTGGCTGTTAAAGGTTCCCAGTGTCTTGTACTTCCCAAAATAACTCCTGAAGCATTGCCAATGTCAGTGAGAGAAAGGAATTGCAAAAGATGCAAAACAACTGCATAACCCAGTTCTGCGTAAGAAGTATATATATCTGGTTTTAGGCTAGTGGAATGAGGAGTGGAGTAAAATAAACAGTATTGTTGATCTCTAGACTTGTAAGGGATATCAATATTAAAAAAACACCCAAAATTTGTACTTCAAAAGGTAGAACTATTTTAATATCCTGAATTCAAACCATCCAATATTTTGGCATCATAAGCATTTATACCAGAGATCAAGAAGATCTTTCTTTTATTTCTAACAAATGTAAGTAAGGAAGTAATTTTTGTGACGCTTCCTATTTCCTGATCCCTGAATAATAGCAGTATTCTCATAATTGTATGGACAAAACAGTTTTGCTCCAGCTTTGTCCCTCTCTTCCCAAAATAGCTTTCACTGGAATATAATATGATGACATAAAAGACCCTGGCTAAATTTGATCCAGTTGTCCTGAACTCAGAGCCTTTTTAGTTACATGTTTTAGCATGACTGTAAATGAGAATGGTGTATTAGATGTCTTTAATAAGTATGCTTTATAAAACAAATTAATTGAGCTTCTTTGAGGTGTTAAACTACAGGAAAGAAAAATAGGAAGGTATTTTATCCATAAAACTTGAATAGTACTGTAGCAAGGCATTAGCTATGAAGACAGAACCTCCTCATTTCATGGAAAAAAACCAATGTAAGAAGTGTATGATTATACCTGTTTTAAATCACTACTTGATCTTTAATTCTTATTCTTTGGACATAAGCAAGTATTCGTGTGTTACATATGGCCAAACTGAAGTTACTTGTCAGCAACTGTGCATAGTAAAACAGTGGCAAATACTGAAATTTGGTTTCTGAAATTCATGGTTCCCGTGTTTTGTTGTTTTCTTTCCCATGGTGGTGGGATGAATGGGGGTTCTTAAAATGTATTTTAAAATGCAGGGAGGGTAGATCAATGGAGTGTATCTTAGAATCTTACAAAAAAGGCAGTGTTCACTAAGTCTAGACTGCTATATTGCAGAAATTCACAGTGGAAAGCCAGTTGTTTTTAAAATGGGTTTTGTGCCACTACAGTATCATTAGGAAAAAAATAATAAAAATAACTGATGCAATAATTCTGAAGTTTCAGTTGTCTAGACTTGAAAGCAGTAGTTGTAGCAATGCAAAACATATTGAAAATAGAGTATATGCCCCTCAATGATTCAGTTTAAGTGAATATCTGAAATACATTTTTAATGGGGCTTCACCAGTTGATCAATTATCTTCATCTGAAGAAGATGTTAATTTTTTTAACCTGCAGTGAAAAATGAAAGTTCTTCTTTAAATCATTTGGCAATTACTTCAGTAGAGAACAGTGTTGCCAGCACTTGACAAAATAGGTAGTTCTTAATAAATTTCACATATGTTCTTGGGAAGTTGTTAAAATAGTAGAGTTTAAACATCAACTAGTATTTTTTAATAAGTGTCTTTTTTGATGAAAAAAAGACCCTGTATTAAAGGTACATAACTGGAAATTTTTGCTCAAGAATTTAGCTGTTGATGATCATCATCTTGCTTTAGTGTTAGTATTTAAATGCTTGATTATGTTAGTCTTTCAGTGCTGCCTCCCATGTAAATCCGTAGTGCTAAACAATGACTTAGGCCATTTTCAGGCAAGTAAAATATTATTTACATTTCATCATTAGAAGGGATACATCAGAACAACTTAGCCTGAGATTATGCCTTTTTCCTTTGTGTCACCATTTTTAAGGTTTGCATAATTGCAAAATGAAGCACATTGGAGATAAGGGTGAAGGAAAATGGGTGTTTGCACTTAATAATCTAATTCTGAGTAGCAATTTTGAATCCGTATTCACTTTCCCAAAATTAGATAGTCCTTCAGTTATGCTTTATTTTTTTCCTATCTGATTTGTCTCTGAAGCGCATCACTACTCTACAGCTAGTTTTGAATTGGAAGTTAAATGCTAAAGGTGTAGAAATAGTACTGAAAAGGATCAGAGAATTCTGCAGTATGGATACCGCACAGAGTATCATGATACAGCGTGTAACAACAATCCTTCGGAATGGCGCGTCGGGCTCTCTGGTTCTTTCCTTTCTGAAGCCGAAATCGCATCCATGGAAGCCCTCATCTGTCACGGTGATGTCCCAGAGTAATGACACGGAGTCTTGTGTCTAGGTGGAACAAAGTGATGCAGACGGTTTTTTATTATTTTACAAAGCAGCTTGTATCTTTTAGCTTACTTGAAGTTTACAACAGTGTTAAAACTCTGTTGGACCTTTGGTCCACCATCTGCCAAGTTTATTGGTTAATTTTGATATTACTTATATTACAATGTTTACTTACACAAGAATGTAAGTAAATGCAGGTGCACAGAGCTTAATTGGTTTTAGAAAACTCTAAGGATTGTTTATAATATTTTAGTTTGGGAATAGAGAGAAAGAGAAAATTCTCACACAAACTCTGGGAAAGTTAGAAGGTTTTCTTGCTAACAGCTTTTTAGCAGTGACACTCATCCATGGCTGAACCTGAACAACATGCGCTCAGGAACTCTTCCCTGCTCTCCCAGCTGTGCGAGTCTGGGCTGTGTACCAGAGCTGTTCTGTCACATGGGCCCCTTGGATTGTCTGGTGATAACTTTGCTCAGACAGTGTCTCCTGGTAGTAGGACAGAGGAAGGCGTGTAGCTCCTGGAAGTCAGTCTTGGAAGGAAGCACAGCCAGGCCAGGTGGGGCCATGTTTGGGAGTGCCCTCATTCTGCTGTCTCAGGCCTGGTAATACTGTCTCTGGCGCTGGGCGTGTTCATTTCACTTCTCCTCCTTTGGTATATGCAGGTCCTAGCTGCTGCTGCTGACTCCTGCCCATCTATTCACCCTGTTAGATCAGTTTTCTCTGACAGGGAGAAAAAACACCCAGAAGGTGGGAGTGTCTACACTCAAGCAGTAAGTTTTCTGCACAAAAATTTGTAAATGGGGGATTTAACCTGAACCTGATTTAACCTGGTGTTGGGTCAGTGAAGATGGTTGTGATGGAAAGTTTTCATTTTTTGTAGTAGTAGATCTCTTAATTAGCTTTCCATATTAGATAGCGTTGCTTTGCAGATTGTATATACTTCCCAGTAGATCATAAAATGTTACGAGCTTGAGTTTGGAAACCTTAATGCAAGGTACTGTATTGGTTAGACCTCCTTATTTAGTGTTGCATATGCCCCAGTGATAAATTATGCTACTGATGTTGGTGTTGATAAGGACTTAACTTTCACTGTTGCTGATGTTAAATTGAGGCGTAGCTGTTGCAATGGATATTGTTTTCTGAATCAAATACAAATGAGTGATCAACAGCATTGGTTCTTACATGCCATTTATTTTGCATAACTTGAAACTAGCTTTACCCAAGCTACGCATTGTTTCCTCTTTAGGAAGAAAGTGTCTCGTGTTTTGCGCATAAGAGCAGTAGATAGTAGTTCTGTCATGGTTTTTGGATAATCTAAAATCCACTCTAGAGTATTTTCTTTTCAGTCTGCTGTGAGATAGTCTAAACGAGAATAATAATTTAAGCGTCTCATTCCTTGAACGGTGCAAGTCACCTGCTTAAAGGCTAGCTTCAGTCTCCTTTCCTATGCTCTTACCACCAGGCATTAAGCAGTGTTGTAGACACACTTCTGAATTTCAGGAATTAATTCTTATTTCTGACTGACAGGTCATTGCAAGATGACTGGCATTCATACTTGAATTTGAAACTAATTTCTGTAGCTAAATTAATTTTAATTTTATGTAGTAAATATAAATCCGTCTTTTAGAAATATTTTCTGTAACAGTAATTACTCAGTTGTGAACCGATTAAATGTATGGCAAGGTGGATATTGTTCTATTATGTGCCTTTTAATCTCAGGTGTTTTGGTGTACAGTGGCTATTCTGGAGTTCTGAAAGAAATAATTAATAAAGATTGGCTAGCTGGATTGCCTGGGTATCTGCATTTTTAAAAAGTCTTCATGGTTAGAAAAAAGCCCCAAACATTTTAATATAGGTGCTTAGGGTGCAGTACCAAAAAAATTTCAAAACTAATAATTGCTTGACATTTTGTCAGCATGTGGAGACCAAGCTATCATTTGGAAATTATGTGTTCTTACTTGGAAACAAGTTTTGGTTATTCAGTGTTCAATTACTAGCTAATTCAATTACTTGTAGTCTGTAGAAATTACCCTGTAAATACAAACCCCACTTCAAATTATGTCATGCGGTCAGCAGTTGGCTATTAGAGAGCAGATTACCTTAGTGCCGATATAAAATCCCAGGTTTTTGAACATGGAGCTCTCAGGGACAACAGTGCAGTTGCTTTTCTTAGATGAAGTGCTGTACCCATGCTGGACCAGAAATGTTGCTGGATAAACCTTGAAAAATTTGCACTGCAAAAAAATTTTGCACTGTTATTCCTGTAACTCAGGCCACAGAGACACAGCATGGAGGAGCCAGCTCTACAAGAACTATGAATTTCTGTAGATATTTAACACGATCTCAGTAGCACCCCTTCTGCACGTCATGGCAGAGCTCCCTAGCCCAGTAGGACTAGAAGATGTTGGTGACTGTAGCAGGTATCAGAGTGGTGCTGTCTGTGCTCTAGAAAGGTTTGGTGAGTGCAGTTCTCACACATGGAGTCAAATTCAGTGCTGAGTGTCAGCTATTTGGTCGTTCTGGAGTCTTAGCCCAGGAAAGTACGTTATGAAAACCACGTGGCTTTGCTGCTTTGGCTCTGTGGGTTAGGTGTTACACCTCCATATTCAGTATATATTACTCCAAATCTTTGTTATATGTGATATCTTAACTTTCTGCTTTTCAAAGCAATGAAGAGTTGAGTTGCTCACTGAAAGTTAAACCCAGGTTTATGCTGAGTGTCCTGGAACAGACTTTGACCAGTGTGACTCTAAAAATATCAGCTAACTGCTGCAGAATGCAGAATGACACTTAGGTTTACACAGTAGTTGGGAAGCTGCCAGGTTAAAGGAGAAGCTGTCTTCACAGAAGTAAATTTCTGTTCAAGGTCTTAAAATCTTCATTCTTAACTGATAGCTGTGTTTGCTTAATTGTGGCAATTGATAGTGGAATACCACACTTCCTTTCTCTCATACTCTGATTCCTCTGGTATTTCACCTTCAGTGGCTCCTTTGTTATACCTGATACCCTGCCTGGAATAATCATCTTTGCAATGTTTTCATCACCCACAAAGAAACCGTAAAATACATTTGAAATATTGCTGTTCTTTTCAAATGGAACAAGGAGAAGCCCTAATCTGGAAGAGAAAAATTTCTCATGGGCAAAAATGTAATTAACTCATGCATGTTTAAAAGTAATGTGTATTTGAGAAATGTCCATACAAGGAAGTGACTGGAGTCGCATACTCAATGTAGGATATTGTCCACATGGAAGATCCAAATAAACTTTGGGTGTTGCTGTAGAAGGAGAGGCTCATTCTTTCAAAACAAGTTCAGCAAAGTGTGCAGTCTGTATATTATTTAAAATATTCTGTAAAACTCTTGTATAGATCTACCTGAATTTCTTCCAAAGAAGGAACTAGGCTATTCAGATGATTGGAGACTCATGATTTTATTAAGTGGTATGTATAGCCTTTGATAGGAAAGTGAAGGGTGCAGGGAGATCTTTTGACTGCAAGATTTATAGTAGAAACTTAGACTGGCCACACTGAAGATAGGAATTACCCATTGTAACAACTCAAAATTTGGGAGAAGCAGAAGAAATGGATGTGCTGACACTGTACATAAAATAAATGTTAGATCTAGCCTTTGTTTAGTCATGCAGATTTGCATGCATATACAGCAAAAGAACAAAAATCCTACATAGAGATTTGTTTAAAATTCATAAATCTGGCGTAAAGTTTTTGATTTCAGAAGGAAGTAGTTTGAAAGTTCATCTAAGCAGGGTTGCTCTGCCTTAAATACAAAGAGAATCTTTTAATGAAAAATGTTAATACTATTGGAGTCTTTCGGACATCAGAAAAGTTCAAGGATGTGATCTGATTGCATGGACACTTACCTCAAAAAGGCTGCTAGGAATAAGCAGAGAGCCTGCAAGAAACAGCATGAAGAACTGAGGAAAGAATGTCATGTTACCGATCAGAAGATGAACCTTAGCTGAGAATTGTTAAAACACAAACAGGCTTGGACTTTGTGTGCTTTAAGACAGATAATAGAAAGATGCAGATTGAAAAATGAGGAAAAAGTGCATTTGGTACAAAGAAAAAAAGATCTGAGAGTGATCTGAGACTGATTTGCTAGAATATATGGTTTCAAAGTCAGCTCCAAGGAATTGTAACTACAGTCTCAGAGGAAATAGCAGGTATTTATTCAGTGCTTTGTGCTCACTAGAAGAAAGTCTAAGAAATCACTTTCCATAAGGACAGTGATTTTTAACCCAGAAAGATAAAAAACACCCCAGATTGTAAGGGACAAGGATAATTTGGAATTACGAATTAGAAAGACTGTGATAAATACAGATTGCATATTTCAGTAAAGTCAATTCAGAGATCTCCCTTGCAGGATTCTAGAAAAAACTACTCAGAAATTGACACTTACCTTCAAATTGCTGAGGCAGTCTTGTCAGCAAGAGTGACATCATTTGAGAATAGATACCTGAATATAGCATACACTCTGCTGATATTCTAAAAATGTGAAAAGTGTTGTGTCCAGCTCTAAAGTGTAGAGAACTGTTGGTGAAACTTCAGAAGAAATTTGAAGGGATGGTGGAATCCAGGGAGAAATGTTAAAGTGCAAAATGAGCTTTCCAAGTGGTGTCATGCTAACCTGGTTGTTTTGATAAGAAAATTGATCTCCTAGATGGGAAGTAGATCTTATCTGTTTAGGCAAATTTTGAAATTAGGGTGATGAAACCGTTGATGAATATTGAGAGGTTTAATTAGTACACAGGAAGATTGATGCAAGAAGAGTTTAAGAACCACGAGAATTGAAATAATAAATTTAAAAAATGAGATTTAAAAGTAAGAAGATGGAAGTTAATGTATGTGGGATTGTACTTGATCAGAGTATCTTTTCCCCAAAGGAGGAGCATCTGATTTGAAAATGTTGGAGGGTGAAGTTGAGTGATGGTGAAATCTCTAAAATTCCAGCATGAAGTGACTAAAACTACTGGGCACAGGTCTGGTCTTGTGTGAAGAGCAGCTGGCCACACAGGGGCTGCTGAGGCATGGTATGGGGTACTGCACACCCTTTTGGTGCTCCACAGTACAAGAAGGGTAAAGTCAAACTGGAGCTGGCTCAGAGAGGGACTCACAGGTTAGGTGTTTAACTGTGTGATGCTAAAAAAAATCAACTCGGAATAAAAATAGTTACTTTGTCAGAATCCAGGTGAGCAAGGAAGGGAATGAGTGTGTGGATTGGTGTGACAATGTCAGTATTTATGTTAAACTATAAGAAGGCCTGAAACCATCAGGAAAAAAAAGTTCCTGGGTCATTTTTTCCAGTAGGAATTGTGAGGACAAAATAGCTGCTGTAAGACTGACGGTACTCTGTTTTGAAGTGATTATGTGTTTTGTCAGTGATAGCTGCAAAGTGGGCGACAGATTTAGGAAGTTGTTTCTGTCTTAACTGATAATGAAAAGATAATTTATTTAATCATCAAAGTTGAGCACTCTCATTTTGGCAATCAATTTTAATCTGGTTTTACATTTCTATTTTTCAGGTTTTTTTTTCAGAAAAATTTATTATTCTTGTTTAGTATAATTTGCTCTAGCTAAGAGAATGCTTTTTATCTCTAGTAATTGGTGATAATTATGATGGCATTGTATAGCCTCTGTGCATTGATTACAGTTCTTTGTGTATTTTGATTATGAAAATGGTGAGTTGTGCCTTCTGATTTGTTTTATTCATATTATGTCCAGCTGCATTTTGATGGAAAGAAGAATTAGATTAAAGGTTTACAAACCCCTCACTTTCTACATCTTGTTAAATTTTCAGTATTGTCGTTATACCAGCAACAAAAAAAATCCTTTCAGAACCATCAGGTTTATTCAAAAAACGTTGTAGTTTCTTTAGTTACCAGATCAACTGCATGTGTTTATAATGACCTTCAGTATTTTAATTATTCATATACTAGAAGAAAAAATAACGCCCCAAGCTTTAGTGCTGTTCTTGGTTCCCAGTTTGGTTCTCAGTATTGGATACATAGAATAGATGATTCAACAGATCTAAGTTAATGAACTAAAAGGAGGGAAATTCTCTGTGTCTGCTGAAGTGCCCAACAGTTAATGGATGGTTGTTTCAGTGTGCTTTTTCCCAAATACTTAGCTGCTGATCTCCAATCAAATTTGTCTTAACTTTATAGTATGAAAATTTTTTAGATACTTTATTAAATAATATTAAGTTTAGGTGTTTGTGTAGTATTTAATTTTGAAATAATAACCTTACAGAGAAAAATAGATTCTAAAAATGTGAAATACATAAAAATCTGATAGGTTTGGAATTAGTGTTTGTTACCTACGTGGCATCGTGGTAGAAGAGTGCAAGTGTATAGGTTACATCTGTTGAACAAAGGAGGCTTTTGTGACATGAAATGCTACAGGTCCTATACATGCCAGCAGTAATCCTTGTTAGAAGAATAGTTCAGCTTTAGCGGGCTGAAACTTTCTGCCATATGGTTTGTTTACTTTTCTTACAGAGATTAGAGTGTTCTTTCTGTGTTTGATCTCAAAGGATAATGTTGATTTTAAGCAGGGTAGTTTTGCTGTGAACAAAATCTGACTTCTGAAAGATATTCATAGTCCCATTTTACTTGACTTGTGGTTGGAGGGGGAGTAAGGGACATGAAGCAGAGACCTTGCTTCAGTGTATGTGCACAGGCAACTGGGACTTTGAGTCAGCTGCAGGTCCACTGAAATACGCCTGCAAATTCACCCATGTGTTCTGCTTCCTCTGGTATCCATGCTAGCCCCGCGCTCTGTGCCTTCCTGTGCGGTTAGGTGAGCAGAGCTGTATGTCCTTGAAGACTTGTGCATGAAACCTCCATTATGGAAGGAAATGCCTTAACTTATGGGTTGGATTCAGTGACTAATTAGAAGATCTCTTCCCTTTCTAGATGATGTAGCCATAACTATAAAAGATAACTCAGTATAGTCGATTCCTATATCCAGTACTGAGGGTCAGTGTATACAATTTTTCTTTAAAGGAACAAGCTGGTTTTGTTTTATGTTGTTTTCCCAGTATAGGTTATGTCTTGTCTTGATAGACTTCTGTTTCTTGCCATTCAGTGTGAATTCTCATAAGCTTTGTCAAGTACAAACCCAAATCTGCCCTGATTACCAGACTGTAAAATGATCTGTGTGGAAGACTAGCTCCCCTCTTTATTTTTTTTTTCCCCCTGAGGAATTCTGGATGTAGAAAGCACATCATTCATGGACCTGGATCTCTGAAAAGATCTTTGCTCTCAAGAAGTAGCCTGCTTTCTGCTTGTTCAGTTTTGGTTGTTGGAGGCTTGGTTAGGTTATGGTGCTGTTCTGTGCTGCCTTTTTTTTTCCCTTCAGTTAGGGTAATGAGTGGAAATTAGAGTGGATTGTGTCAGTCTCTTTAGAGTAGTAACTTCCGAATGTCATCTCTCTTCATTTTTAGTCATTCTCTGTCTTGATTTCTAAAGATAAAAACTGGGGAATAATTTCTGAAGTTGATACAACTGAACCAAAACTAATGTGGTGCACATAGTGAAAACAGACGTTTAAGGAGCTGAATGTAAAGTACTTTAGAGATGTATCGGAATGTAACTTATAAAGACTGTCTCTTGTTATATTCTCTCAGAATTATGATTTTGGTAGCAAAACACTGTACTGCCTTTTAAGTGTTTGAAAAAGCTAGTATTTTGCTTTGTTTTAAGCTGTTAAAGAGATTAAGCTATTTAATTTGAAATTATGAAGGAAGAGTGCAGTAATTTCACATTTTTTCTTTTCAATTACATAAAAGGGTGTGGATTTTTTTAAGATCCTATTTAAAATCCTATTTTTTGTTATTTTGTATGAACAGTACATGGCAAACAGCATACTCTTTGTTGCTCTGCACCTTTCTGAACTGTTAATGCAGTCATGCAGCCAGTTAGCAGATTGGGTCAGAAACAAGTCGGTCAGTCACTGGCAACTGGGAAATGTCTTTTGAGCCAATAGATCTCTTTACTCCTCTGGAGTAAAAGTTCAGGGGACCCCAAATCCCTTGTTAATCTTTTTCATGAGAGATTTTGGCTCCAATTACAAGAGAAAAGCCTTCTTGAGAATGAAGATTGAAATATTTTTTTAGAGTGGCCTCTAAATCACCATTATTCAATTTATTTCCTGGCAAAGTCATAGAGATGAGTTACGCAAATTAAGCATGCACCAGTTTGACCATCTACCTACATAATCAGAGCGGGAAAGACCAATCAGATGTACATTCAGATATCAGTACAGTGTCACTATATACTCGCTTAAAAAGCAAACAAAAAAGCAGAAAAACCTCCCTTGACCAGAGTCTTTGGAGACAGAGTCCTCTTGAATCCAAAGGTCTGCTTTTGGGGTACTCAGGGAGTCACTGTCCAAAGTAAGCAAGAGCAAAAGTATCCCTTTTTCATGCTTGTACAAGGTGTAACAGGAGAGGGGATTTTTAACTAAGTGCAGGACAGTCATCAGTAGCTGCTGTGGGAAATGTGACCTAAGTGATGTCAGGCCATCATTTTTACGGGTCACTGTGGGTCACCATTCCTTAATATTCAGCTTTCCATTTCTAGTTTTTGATTTCCTAGACTGCATTCCCACATAATTCATTATTTAAGAAGCATTCACACAGGCACTTCTGCATCTCATTCGGTTAGTAGATTGTTTTAAATTTGTTTTCATATCTGGTAGGAATGTCCTAGAAATATCTGATGCTATTTTATGGTGGTATACCCAGTCTCTAAATATCCTTTGCGCCAGGCTACTTGAACTCTGACTTTGTGGCTCTTGAAAAGAGTCTTAAGCAGACTAGGATATCCATCATAGTGAGTCTTCCCAAGAGTATTTTTGGACTGTTTTGAAGTTAGTATTTATTTCCTAGATAAAATCTGAAATTCTTCAGGAATGGAGGAGTCCTAAACTTGGGACTCATTTCACTAGTAGCTTGTGACCAGAAGTCCTAGCAACTAAACTGAAGAGAAACGACATCTCATGAAAGTTTATTGTAGAATTTAGTACTGATATTTCATGGTGTCTTGGGTTAGTAGTTTAATTTAAAGAAGAACTTTTGAGAGAAGAAATTAAGAAATTACTGCAAGAATGTTGTCTAACCCTTTGGCAGGACAGTGTCACAATTAGCTGACATCAGTAGTGAGATGACAATATTAATACTCCTAGTTTTGGAGAAGAATGAATTTTATTTTTATTTCATGTTTTTCACTCAGTTTGAGAGGAGTCTGTGTTATCTGAGACATTCTTAGGATAATTTTGGTCTTAAAATCAGTTACATCTATGCAAGTACGTGAGTGGAAAAGTTCTGGCCAAATTCGAACTGGATTTGCTAACTGTTGAAAGGAACATGGGAAGAAAAGACGCTGACAGATGAGCTCTGGTGGATGGAGCTGAACCAGTTTTTTTAGTGCTACCAATGCTAGCTGTCAGTCTTACTCTTCAGTTGCAGGTGACTTTCCTCATTGCACATGTGGCACAAAGCTATTTAAGCTAAAAATGGACGGTGAACATGGCTTTCAGATTATGTGCAGGTTAGCTGCCTCTATCCTAGATGGGAAGGCAATCTCTTCATTTTAGAGCTGTAGCAGATGGTTTTGTTTGAGCCCCATGTCCTTTTCAAAAGAGCTGTCGTGTTAGGCTCTTACTGAATTACATTTTGCTGTCAGAGAAATGGAAACCTTTTTTCAGTCGGTCTAGGTGGTATAACTAGAATTCTCTTTGCTCTCAATGCAGCATGCAGAATCATGATTTCATGCAGGTTATTTTAGTTGATTCCTGCTGGGAGGTAGGATCACGCCGAATTTTGCCAGCTGTAGTATTCAGGTGGACCCTTGTGTCATTTTGTGTAACATTCATAACTGGAATGGTGTAGCAATTTGCCCTAAATACATGCCATTAAAACTTGTGGCATATTTTAAATAACACATAGAATCACAGAATGTTCTGAGTTGGAAGAGACTGACAAGGATCATCGAGTCCCACTCTTACACGGGTCAAACCCACAACCTGGGCATTATTATCATCATGCTCTAATTAACCGAGCTAATCTTAGTGGTTATGAGGTATTTTGCCTTGCTGCAAGCTTATGTCTTGCTTTTCTGATTTCTAGATAACTTCCTCTGTGTTATGTTACACTGCTTAAGTGCTATGATCTTAAGTTTGCTTATTCTGGAGGTAGAGCTGAGTTTCATATGAGATGTCTCAGTTGTCACTGAGGAAGACAACAGAATCCTTTGATTTACCACTGCAGTAAAATCCATTCATATGCTCATTGTCAGATGAGTTTTAGTCTGAAACTCTGATAAAATTGGTCTGTAATTTTAGAGATTTCTTAATATTGTTGAAGTCTTTTTGAATACTGAAGTCTGTTGGCTATCTGCAGGAGCTGTTGAAGCACTTCAGCTATTTTGATTCTCTGACAAAACTGGATCTTGAGGTTTCCAACCAGAGAAAGTGATTTGGGCTGGAGAAGGGTATTCTTGATAGTAGCATCAACATTCCATTGATAATGAAAATTTGAGGAGAAGCATTATGTAGTAGCTCCATAGAGTAGTGGGAAGCCAGACGTATGATAAGGTGAGAAAAGAAAGATTAAGAAATAAACCCTGAGAACAGTTCAAATATTTAGAAAACAATTTAAGCTGATCTCATCTGCCACTGTTGGGGTCCAGTACAGTGATGCTCTCCAGGGCATCCCGTTATCTCTGAGTGTATTACTGTACAAGACACTTTGTCAAATGTTAATTTGCAAAAGTTCCTTCAAATGTCATGCTTATAGATCCCTTCTCTTTTTTTTTATGATCTAATGATACATCATAAAAGATGAGGAGCCAAAACTGTTACTGAACACACCACAGTGCTGCTGCTGTTCCAGCTCTTCTGGTGGTTTCTGCCTGTTATGTTGTGCCAGCTCTGCTGTGATGGGGAAAACCATGTTTTATGGTTTATGACTTTGTGTTTATGACTTTGAGGGGATACACTTTAGTTTTCATTATGTTTAACTCAGTGAATTATTTTGCCAGGTGGATTCACACATCTGTGCATGCCATCTCAAAGGAGCTGGAAGGAACACAGACAATGATGGAATAGGGATGACATTAAATTAGTGTTAACTTGAATTGGTTTATGCAGTTGAGAAGTGGTTTGTTTCCTGTAATTCAAAGAAACATTGGTGAATAGTAAGGACTTCGGAAACCACATCTTGAACTTTTTCTTCTCTTGGCTTTAGGGCTTGACAGTGTCTTGCAGTCCACTTCCAAGATGCCCATGGAAAAACAAAACTAGTAATTTTTGGTGGTGTTCGTTTCTCTTCAGTTTTAATGGCATTATTTTAGTTATTAATGTTGGGATTTCCTTTTGCCTTTCCTCTGGGTGTAGAACAAGTCACAAACCTTAGCTAATTGTCTGGTTGTATATTTTTGTCATGTCTTTTGAGCTTGTGTTTTCTTGGGTTTAGTCCTTACTTCCTCATCTTCAAACACTGTCTTGTGCATCGTTTCTGACTTGTTTTAAAAGGTGTTTTTTGAGAAACTTTCAAAACTTAGACTACCTGACAGAGTAGCATAGTGCCAGAGCATGACAGGGAAGGTTGGAAGAATTCCTTGTAGCTATTTACCCATTAGGTGCATTTGTGTTTTGGTGCAAATGTAAACACTGGTTTAATTTTTAAAATTTGTCATCTCTATTTTGGATTTCAGACTTCTTTACTTTTAATAGTTCAAGGATCTTTCTTAAAATGCAGATTTGTCACAACTGGAATCCTATAAGGATAGATCTGTTTGAAATGGTAGGGATTTGATTTATAGATAAGGCAGTCAAAATAATTATAGTATGAAAAGCAGCATGATATATTACATCATGTCCAATTCACAGCATTATTTGGAACTCTTCACCTAAAATGAGTAGCTAATGCAGTGTTTCAGCAGGTCTGTATTTGTCTAAAATGGTCTGTTTTAACATTATCCTCTTCATATGTCATAGTATGACCATGCTGTGTTAGTGCAAGCTATACCCTAATTGCGCTGAATGCTATATATCACGTTGATGGTGGACTCTGCCTTTTGAGATCCATCAGTTTTAGGTGATGCACAAACAGAAAGGCCAGTTTGGACTCAGAAGTGTGCCAGCAGTTCTGCTCTCAGGTTCTGAGCAGTGAGAAGGCTTTTGGTGGGTCAGACCAGTGCACAGCACGTGACTAACTTGGAAGTTATCTCACTTGTGAATTTCTTGTAGTAGTCAGGGTGAGCAAAACAGGCAGTAGCTGCCATGTAGGGCTTAGGTTGGCTAATGTGAAGTCTAGAAAATGAGTATATGAAGTAATTTTGCCTAAAGGACAAAGCAAGACAATCTAGAGAGCGTGCTATAAAACTCCGTTCTTTCCCACATCAGTCTCGTGAATCACCCTGCACTTTGAAATGCAAGAAAAAGTATTCCATGGTCGGGGTGTATGGCAAGAGGAGAACAGGGAGGAGTTGAGGACTGCAGGCACAATGATGAGTGAAAACAAACAAGGCAGCTGCTCTGACCAGTGCTCTGTCAGAGGGAAAGAAAGATACAGTCACACTCTCAGCTTGCTAAGGCCTGTAGTGGGATCTTGTAAATATACGGAATTGATTTAAATTGTGAAATAATATGAAAAAGAGAATAAATCAGATATACATCTTCTGAACAACCACAATTTTTCTCATAATTTGTATTTTTGTATTTAGAAAGCTAAGCAAGCTGACTTAAAAAGTGCTGTACTATGCTATGTTTTCTATTTTGCATGTCTGGCTTTCCTGAGTTCCACCATCACTGTATTTAAATTTGCTTGATGTTTTTTGCTCATGAAAATACATAGCATACGTAGCCCAGTTCTTTGCAGATATGAACACCTTAAGTATTGGGGTTTTGTAACTATTAAATTTTCCCTTTTCTATTTGTTTTTCTCCTTTGTCTCATGTATTTGCTTTGATGTGATGGCATTCTTTCCAGCTTGGCATTTAGACAAAGGTTTCTGATATGTTCTTGCCATTGTGTGTCATAGCTACATTTTAACATTTCACATCAAATTTAGCCTGACTTTTTTGTTGATTTTGTTCTGGTTTTCTACAGTGGACAGGCCAAAATCCCAGCAAATCAGAACTTCTGGTACCATAAGGCGAACTTCTTCTTTGGACACAATAACAGGACCTTACCTGACAGGACAGTGGCCACGTGATCCCCATGTACACTACCCTTCATGTATGAAAGATAAATCTACTCAGGTAAAAGCTGTAAAGCAAGACAACAGAGATGTTTCATGTAATTGATGTCTACTCAATTTAATTCTGAAGAAATGTGGATTCACTTAAGTTTATTATAAATGTGAAACCCTAAAATAAGTTACAGTAGTCTTTTTTAATCAGTGCTAATGCTGTAACATGGTATGCGACAATGATTAAAATAAGTTACAGTAGTCTTTTTTAATCAGTGCTAATGCTGTAACATGGTATGCGACAATGATTAAAATAAGTTACAGTAGTCTTTTTTAATCAGTGCTAATGCTGTAACATGGTATGCGACAATGATATTTTTATGCTTTTAGAAAACAGTTGTTAAAAATAATTTTCTCAATGTGGGCAGATCTGTTGAGGCTAAATAAGCAGATATCAATCTCAGCCTTGTATCTGGTTTATTTTGAAGCTGCTATATGCAAAATTGTGATGCGTGTTATTTAAGAAAAAGAGTCCATATAGCAGTGGCCGACAAGCTAAAGATTTTACTAAATCATGGTAATAAATCTATCAGTCTCAAAAAGTGTGTTTGTGGAGGGGAGTGGGAGTGAGGGAGGGCTACTGAGGTTATTGATGGCCTGATACTTTTGTCATAGCCTTGGATTTGCTTCAGGGCTCTGTCCTTAGTAGGACCCTCTGGCAGGTAGGCTGCTGGGGCATTCTACTGCTCCAGTGTTCTTTGACTAGGAAGGTGAATGTTCTTTCTTGCCTGCTTCCTCCTTGTGCTGGAGCTTGTTGCCCATGAAGATGATCGCTGTCAAACAGATTAAAAATACATAATTCTAACCACTCCTCCCCAATTATTATCAAAGGAGCTGCATTCCTGGTTTTTTCAGCAGTGCTTTTGGGGTTTGAAATAAACCCATCTGAGTTTGTCTTCTGAAGTAAGTTGGAAACTAGGAGAAACTAGCTCTCTTTAGTTATATTTTGACTCTAACAGGCCATGTAGGTTTGGTTGTTAAATCAGTTGCTTATTTCTTGTGCCACGATTCTGATCCATAGTTATCATGGGTCTTGAAACAGATTCTATGATTCTAGTCTTTTGTGTAGTACTGAGTTTCTCAGGAAAAGTTAGAATGTATATAGAAGTTTTCTCATCTCTAAAATATGGTGTCATGCAACACAGAAAGCCCTTTGATGGGGTAAAGATAAGCATGGAATGCTTAGAAAAGAAAAAAAATGGGTCTGTGTATTTCAGAAGTCTTATTTAATGAATTTGAGAAAGTGAATATTAAATTGTTCCAAGAAAATTTTTAGAAACTGTAATGAGGACTCTTTGGAAAAGGCTGTCTTCATGTCCTGCTTATTTTGACAGTCAGTTTTAGCAAAAAAACAGCAGTCATATTTACTGTCACGAAAGATCTACCTAAAAAACCCTTAATCCTGGATTTATTTTCAAGATGCCTTCCTTTCACAATACTATGACTTTAAAGTCTTTCTGTTTTGAAAACATAATTTCCATTGAGGAGACTTTCAGTAGCGTGCTTTGTAGTTACTGTATTTCTCAACCCCTCTCTTAAAATGTATATCCATATCAATCTTTACAAATACCCTTATGAATAGAAAATTTAGAATATTTAAACATTCACAAACAAACCTTTTCACTAGTTACAGAAAAGATAAACAAACTGTTCTATAAATATTTGAGCTCCAAGTATTTGGCAGTAAAATTGCTTTCATAGTGAGCTCAAGTAAGTGTTCAGGTTATGTGAATGTTTGGCTGCCTCCCTTTGCTTCATTCAGAAACTAAAAATGAAATTTTACCTTTTCAGCATAATCCAGTATAACAGAGAGGAAAAGCATACTGTTGTCATCACAAAATGAAGTATTATTTCAAAGGGGTAGGAGCAGGGTGATCTCAAGGTTTGCATTTGTGGATATCTTCCAGCAAGGAGTTATATTAGCTGTCTTTTTATTCAAATTGTGCCAGACTCAAGCATTTATCAGTGCTTGAGTCGCTACTTGCGACTATGAATATGTAAAACTGAACTAGCATATTGATATGCACAGTGATTTCCAGTTGGAGGGCTTTTTTGTTCAGTGGTTTTTTTTTTTTTCCCCCAAATAAAATGCTCGCTAGGGAGCCTTGAAGGTGATCATAAAACATTGTTTTATGTTTTGGTATGTGTCTGGGTTTTTGTTGTTTGAGCTCTGTGTAGTTTGAAGTATATCTAATTTCAAGAACTAAGGATGAGTTCTAAGTCATTGATAGGATGCATGCATAGCAAATCAAGTTAAATAAAAAGAAGTTAATGAAAATCAATAAACCATTTTTCTGTATGAGCATATTTCATTGGAGAATAAATTATCTCTTGTTTTACATCTAAATTCATGAACAATGCTGTCAGTATAACTTACATGGTAGGTGGAATAATTATTTCTCTTTCACGGGTATATTTTGTTCCTAATTAATCTAAAATCCAAATTTTGTGTGGTTTTGTTAAGGTGGTGATTATGGCTGTTCCAAGTTCCTTAGAATTCTTATTTTTAAAAAAAGAGAGACAGTTTCTGGTCTTCACGGTGATCAGATGAACCTTTAATGAGCTTTATTCCGAGTCCTTGTTTCCACTTAAATTCTTTCAACCTATATAATGCTCATGAATAAAATGTTTCCTCATAATAATAGAAGGGAGGGAGCAGAATTTTGTTTGGTTTAATTTCTGTTCTATGTTGGAGAATAGGAACTACAGTTCATATTTCTTTCTCCCTCTTAATTGCCCTAAGTGTTTTGACTGAAAAGATAGAAGAGAAGTGAGGCGGTTGTGTTTGCTTTTGGAAAAATACACTGTACCACTGCATTGTGGTATTTGTACAATCCAGTATTTCTCAGAATTCTGTATGTATGTGTGTGTGTGTATGTGTGCATATGCATACAACTAGCTGATCTTTAAGGAGCAGCATGTTTTGGATAATCAGAGGTATGCAATTTTATTTAGTAGTGTTTTAAGTATTTCAGAAATGCAGGTAAACTTCTTATTATAGGAAGTTACTTGTGTTGATATACTTTGTGATCCCCTTCCTGAGTTCTCTTCCATTGTCATACTTTCCTCTCCTTTTGTAAAATCTGAACTTTTCGTTAAGCCATTTAAACCTCAGTGTAACTTCTTTCCCCGTTTTTTCTGTCTCTTTTGGGAGCACTGATGGAACAATTTTGTACACCATTTCTTTATGCTTCATCATTTAATTATTTCCCCCTTCACAGTGTAAAGACCAACTCAATGTTGAAATGGCAGTGTCTAACCTTGGAATCTTCAGAAACATTTGGATAATTGTCAGAGTTGATAAATACAATTATTTGGCAGTAGCTAAGTAACTCAAAAGATATTTATAAAATTAAAAAGGAGAGATTAAAAAGAAACGTGATGTTGATGTCATAACAAAAATATTGCCTGTTAAAGTTTGACTACGTGGTCTTTCTCAATCTAAGTAATACTAAGAAATGAGCAAATGGCCGAGTGGCGTTTTTATTATCCAGTGATTTCCAATTGATGACTTAGGCATATCTACCAATATTGGAATCCAGATATGGCAATTAGGTATGGAACAAATGAAACTGAAGAAAGTTTGCAAAATGCCTTTCAGAATTTTTACTTCTCTTTAACCTAGAGAGTAGTGCAGAGTTTCCGGGCTGGAATGCTTGGCTAAAATATGTTTTTCTTAGGGGTAGGTCAAGGCTTTAACGTAGCTAGCTCTCATTAGACACCTTTTGTTTTCTTCTGGGTAGATTTTTTTTTTTGCTGTAAAATGAACAGTCATAAACAAAGAGGCTCAATTCTATGAAGCTTTTTTATTGGTGTATTAGTTACAGTTGATTTTATGGGATATTTTAATGATGTATATTGGCAGAAAGGACAGGGAATAAGATATGTGTCATAGAGCTGTGAATTTGTCATTCTAACTTTACTTAACCTGTCTGATGTTTAAGAGTCATCATCTATAGTTAAATTGACTTCTATCTCCTTAGCCAATTTTGTTTTGTAAAGTTTCTAGATGGCCTTTGAATGCTTTAGAAATACCTGAAAACCCATCCGTTTTTATCTTCTACTGCTGCTGTTGGGTTTCTTTTGAATGTGGAAGTTCTTCAAAAACATATTGCTTCCCCAGTAAAGCATAGACATATGTAGATATTGCAGAACACAGGCTGGATGTATTAATTGGAGTGAAGGGCTGGCAATAAATATGAGATATTTAAAGTAATACAGTCTTATTTTAGGTTTAGGTAGTTGGTATGCTATGCAGTCATTCTGATGTAAGTGGAAAGAATGTAGGTGTATGTCCCTGGCATGGATGGAAAAGCAAGGCAGGATTACCAGACGTGTTGGAAGAAGTGCTGATCTCCACAAGGCTGGCTGAGTTAGAACAATGGTAATTGTGGTTTACATGAAGACTGAGGAGAGCAAACAGATGTGGCATTCTGAGCATGTCCTATCCCATGTGTCAACTGAAATGGACCTCAAACCTTAACATCTTGAAAACAAGGGATCTATGTCTTGTAGGTGCAGTGTGCATTAGCTAATGTTTCCAAGATCTGCCACTGAAATCTTCATTTCTTAATATGGCCTGGCAGGACTAATCCTTCTTCGTGGAGTTCAGTGCATCACTTCCGTGATGCTCTGAATTTCTTTCTGCTCTGAAATGTTACCAATTTCAGAGGTAGTGCCTGATCTCTCTTACTGTGAGAGGTACTCTTACTTTTTCTCTGACTTGAGGTGCAGCAGCTGTGGTTTTGTTTGTGATTCAGAAATTTTTCTTCTAATACAATTCTGAATTACGTTTTGGCTTTAATTTTATTTCTTTTCATATGTTTTACACTTCAGAAGTACACTTGCAGCTTCAAATGAAGGCTTCCATTGATAAGTCTGTTTTGTGAAAGTTGTAAATAAGATGAGAAAACAATTTTCGTGAAATGTGACAGATTGTGGGTGCTACACACCTCCATCTTATTTGTGATCTAAATGACAGCATTTAAGTGATATATGAGGTGTTCATACATAAGCTAAACTTAGAAAAGTAGAATTTATATTTGAATGCAACAAGTCTGGGGTGCTTCTGTTTGTTTTTAAAAAGCTTTTTCTTGAATACAAGGATTTGATGTTACAAACCCAAAATTATTCTTCATATAGTCCAGATTACAACATATTGCAAGTGGCAATTTCCAGGGTTTGAGGAAGACTACCTTGCTATAATATTCTCGTAACTGCTTATGTTGTATTATTCTTGTAAAGCTTTTTCTTTTTTAAATCTGCCTCTAAATAGCACATTAATATAACACTGTCTGACTTCAGTACTGTGCTAGGAATATCATACAGTGTTTGTAATCTAATACTGCAGGTAAAACTGGGGATCACAAATAGTCTGCTCCCTGTATACTGTGTATGTGTACTTTGAAGGGTTGTGTCTTCACGCAGTTTACCAGGGGCTGAAAGCATCCGTGTAGCCCTTGTCTCAAGGGAGATGCTATTTGAGTAGAAGAGAGTGTCAAAGCATACTTGAACAAGTACAAAATTTAGTATTAAGTGAGTAGATATTTTCTGATTTTTATTTTTGATTTCTGAATAAATCCTCTGCAATATAAGGATTCCCACCTCTCTCTCCTAACAGTCAGTGGTGTTGTTGATGAAGGTCTTCAGGGGTTGGTCTTACTTTGCTTTTTGTCCTTTCTATGTGGATCAATATCTATGTTTATTAAAAATACAATCAAGCTTGCGTGTTCTACTTACTTGTTTTGTTTTTAAACAATGTACTTCTCTTTATTGAGAAAGTCACTTTGGCTTTTTAGATTCTTGATTGCTTTTCAGTTTATTAAGCTGTAGTTGAAAGGCTGTGAGCTAATAGTGATCCGTGGTACACTGTTCTGCACTACAGGTGAGTATTTAAGCCCCCAAACTACCTGTTTCTGCTTCATCCTGGTGTTCTCCAAATCGTGGAGCAGTGCTGTATTCAGAAGACACTCTTTAGAAGACAAATTTTCTCGGAATTCCCTTTGCATTGCTGTTGTTGTGTGAGGGTATGAGTCCAGCTGTACTTGGGATATAGTAAAATACTGTAAGAACAATTTAAATTAGAAAGTAAATTGTAACAGATTGTGAAAGCCCATGATTTTGAAAAAGTAAAAAAATTACCCCATTTTCTCTAGTTCAGTAGAAATCTGCAAGCCACTTCAATGTTTTAAAAAAACCCAACATTTAAACCCAACAGAGTGTCTTTCACACAAATTTCAGGGAGATTATAAGTACCCTATCAGCAAAAACAAGTAATTATTTAGAACGTGGCGCTGTTAGAATGCAGAGGAAGCAGATGCACACACAGGTAGCACATGCATGTGACAGAGGCTCTGCTTTGGGTTAGGAGAGTTAAATGTTGCCTGGCTGAGGGACTGCCTTGTCTTTCACATAGTTTTAAGTAGCTGTTTTAACTTTTCACATATGATTATATTCTTTTTTTCATAACCATGATATCTTCTGGTTTCTTCCCTAGACCAAACAGAATGGGGTATTGCATGACCCTGTCATGTAATAAATACACAGAACTCTTTAACTTTTTATATAAGGACTTGTATTTTGTTTTCTGGCAACGTGCCGGAAAAACTTCAGGACTGATTTTTTTCCATTTTGCTTTCTAGTCACCCACACAGCTTGCTGGGCCTTTGGTTGAAGTATTACTGGTGGTGTAAAAGTAACCAGAAAAAGCCTCCCCAAAACCATGGAAGGTGCAGGGCTGACAGAAAACGCAAGAGGGTTGTGTAGGCCTGTGCACACAGAGACTGAGTACATGAAATATTAGCACTGATGAGCTGGTGCTGGGCTGTAGGCTGTACAGTACTGTGGCAGTGTGGTGGTTATGAAGGTGCAGCCCATGCTCTGAAATTACAGTTCTGTGCTTGGTAACACCATGGCTGGCCTGGAGGGGCCTGGCCCTGGGGCCTGCTCCCAGCCCCTTTGTAGGGTGGCAAGGAGCTGTAGGTGTTGGTTTGATGGTGTTCTCCAGGGTGCTGCCCAGCCTCCTTCCTGAGCCAAACAAACAGTTTGTGTTATCCACGTGTGTACTACAAAAGTTTCTAGATCCTAGATGGGAAGCAAGAGTAAGGAAAGCTGTGGAGGAGCAGGGTTTCCATGCATGAGAACAAGTCCCACAGGGATGTGGATCCCAGATACTATTTGTCCTGTGGGCTGGGGTTGTGTCTCCCTAGAAAAAAAATGTCAGCAGTGGTCCCCTCCCTTAAAAACCCCACAGACAAATTGTTGTTTTCAGTGGTACAGTTTTATTTCTTAACTGTGAAAGATTCAGCTAATACTAGTAGGAATTGTTGGGGGGAAAAAAAACCCAACATAAACAGATTTATGTGCCTGTAGCCCTAAGTTTTATACAGTTCATATCCCAAACTCTTTGTGAATTTTAGATGTTTCCATTGTTCCTGTGACTCTCTTGTTCAGGAATTCTGGTGGATAACCTCAATTTTCATAATATCCTTGTGGCAAATAAGCATAGTAGTTGAGAGTTTGGGCTTTCACATGCTTCTCAGTCTTTGGAGTTTAATTTTAGCTCCTACATCTAAGGACAGTCCCCAAACTTCTGGGGTTTGAGATATGGCTGGACAAGGCCTGCCTGTCACTGTGCTGCTCATGTAAGTTGGTGCCAAAAATAATAAAAGGTGTATCAAACTCTATGAAGTCAGAGTTTGCAAGAAGGGATTGATTCTGTAGTCCAGGGGTTGAAGAAGACAAGTGGGAGAAGTGAATCTTGACTCAAGTTTGTTGTACAGTTTTTTTGATCTTGTGATTTTCTAAACTGTCCACGAAATGAAATGTAGACACACATGCCAAAGCTCAGGTGGGAGCAGCCAGGTAAGGTTTTCTGTTAGGCCTCTGATTCCTTCTTCAGTAATGTGCAGTGTTCTCACCCTTTGTAAATGCTTACAAGGCTTTGTTTACAAAGCTTTGGTTTTCTGTATTGCTTTTTATTTATTGAGATGATTAGTGCTGCATATCAGATTCTGAAATCTGTTCATGCAGCTCTGACACTGCCCGAAGAGTAAAGCAGTAATTTGTGCCAAAAGTTTTTCTTACCTGGAGAATTCAGTACAGTGTATTTTCTTTTTTTTCCCCTTCCAGACACCCAGCTGTTGGGCTGAAGAGGGAGCAGAAAAGAGATCACATCAGCGCTCGGCATCGTGGGGAAGTGCTGATCAGCTGAAAGAGGTGAGAAGTTTTGCACGGTGGAGCCTTTCAAGTTTTGATAAGCCCAAGACATTTTTAAAACCCTATCTGGAGTCCAGGAAACTGCACCCTTCCCCTCTCCTCTTTGCTTTCGAAACAGGTTTTACCTCCAGTCTAAGAGTTGTTTGAAGAGTGATTGTTATTTTATGCTTGTTGGACTTCCTCCCTGCATACTATGAAGTATTGGCTGTGAAAGAGTGGCCAGGGTGAGCATTGAGGAACCAGTTTCTTGTTGCTTGCTTTCTCTTCAGTGTTACCTTAGCTAGCTTCCTGACCTTTAATGCTGCTCTCCTGAAAGAGGCAAAGTGTCAGGTGGTGTGTTAACATATTCTTGCTTAGAAATTTTGTTCAAATTTTAGATTGGAGATAGAGAGGATAGCACTTTCACAAAAAAGTGTTGATACAGTAATGGTATGAGTACTTGAAATGCTCTTTAGTCATAAATATTTTGCTGTAGGCTACAATTGCAACTAGAAAGAACCTCTGAAAAGTGGATTTGCATCATGAGAAGTATATACAGTAAAATGGTCTCCAGCTCAGCTGAAAGTATCTCAGTTTTTGTCCCAGTAACCTCCATTTTGTCCAGGGTTTGAGTAACTAAATCTGTCCAGAACCTGATAAGGGGCTACATTCAGCCTCATGCCCCTGTCAGGAAGGGTGTAGCCTCTCTTCAAGAACTGCGCTTTTCTTTTCAAAAAATGAATCTTGCAGCATGGTTCCCATGAAGTGGAACTTTTCCCTCATACTCTGGGGTTTTTGCATGCTCTTTCCTGATTCTCTGTTGAATAGGGCATTCAAAAATGAGGAGAAATGTTTAGGTTATCTAAGGAGAGGTTAGAGGCAGTATATATTCTTCATTGATAGAATAATTTTCAAATGGAGTGATGCAAGTTAATTACTCAAATTTTAAAATCACATTTGACAAATACGGAGTAATCTTGCAATCCATTGGTGGCAATAGCATTATGTTTAAAGATGAGGACCTGGGCCAAAGGGAGGTTGATCAAAAGAGAGTTTTCTGTTCCCATCTCACCAAGTACATCTTATGAAACCTTGATATATTGGTACATGGGCCTTCAGTTGCCTGGATGACTTCATCTGCAGCTGTGAGGAAGCATTTAGAATCACAGATTAGGTGACCAGAAATTAGTGCAGATGGAGTTTTGTGTCTGAAAAGTTTTGGCTTAAACCTTAACCTACCAGCACAAAGAAATTAAAATAGACAGGAGTAGCATCTGTTTTTCTAGGATAATATTTCCTTGCTTTTACTGAGAGATTATCCTTCATATTCTGGCAGTTTCCTGTCAGCTTGTGCAACAAGCAGCTCTTCTTCAACACAGGCCTGTGGCTTTCAGTGATAGTGAACCCTTCAGCATGTAAGCAAGTCTCTGCCATTTGATAACAGTGATCATTGTGCTGGGTTGCCACCCTTTTGGTGTACTGACCACAAGAGAAAGATAAGAAATGTGTGGCCAATGTGTTTCACAGTTCCTTTTTTTAATAGAACGCGTTAGTGGATAAAATGGATTCTGTGGAATAGAGTTGTTTCTATCCAAACTTTGCAATAGTTGTTCACTCCAAAACCTACCCTTGTCTTCTTCTGTGTACAGTTCTTCCCCTTCCTCTGTTTTCCTTGCTTGAGCTACTCAGGCCAGTTTTCTTACCTTTTCTTGTTTCTTTGGTTCATAACCCAGTGTCATTCTGCACGTATCATCCAGCCACTATTCATCTACCCTATTTGAGCTCTTACTCTGTTAACTTCCAGCTCCTTGTCAGTTCTGGCTCTCCATTGTTTGGCTTCTATTTTATCCCTTTCTTTTTCCTTTCCCGCACATGTCAGCCTGTGTGGTGGGTGTTGAGTGTTTGTTCAATACCAGCAGTATCTGTGCACTCAGTTTCTTTGTGCCACAGTATCTGCAGTTCCTGGAAGGAGAAATTCTCTGGGGTGGTTCTAGTCAAACTGTAAAGCCCACAAGCTGCCAGTTCCAGATATCTTTCTTGAACACGTGCAAACTGAAATTTTTGCCAAAGCTTCACCAAATGTAAAGATTCTTCCAAGAGACTAGGGGAGCACATTTACAGCATAAAGAACACTTGGGCAAATGTTTGGCTATTTCATCCAAAACAGTGGAAAACAGAACTATGCAGGTAAAAAGCTTAATGTGTTTTGGCACATAAAATGGTAAAATCTCTTCCACCCCCCTTTCATTTTAAATCACATTCTT
Source organism: Callaeas wilsoni (assembly GCA_013398955.1). NCBI lineage: Eukaryota > Metazoa > Chordata > Aves > Passeriformes > Callaeidae > Callaeas > Callaeas wilsoni. The sequence continues at coordinate 101,809 of VWPU01021802.1, read as the reverse complement.
AAACAACTCTAACACTTTTACTGAAGTCTCTGATGGGAAGGAGGTAGAAGAGCAGAATGTTGCATGGTAGACATTTGACAAAGCTATGGGCAGCTGAAAGCAAGAGCTTAAGTAATGGAAACAAAAATATCACCTTCTCCTGGGCAACTGCATTTGTTATGTGTAGTGTAGGTAACATTGTTCTGCTCAGAATTTTGAATTGTTTCCCATAGCATTTGATGGTAAACAAGTAGATAGCTGTTTGCAGTTTCCTTGGCTCATTTTAGCAATTTGGATTCAGGTTTTCTTCAGAAATTAATGGAATGATTTCTAGCATGTTTTTTTTAATATGTTGGTACTGTAAACTAGCTAAACACTTGTGTGCTAGTTACTGGTTTTGATCAAATAAGACTGTGTATAGGTTTAAAAAAATATTTTTTTCCTTGATTGAGTACTATTAAAATTAAATAAATTTATTTAGTACAACTGATAGCTCTTTTTCAAAGATCTACGTCTTAAAAACAAAAACTGAGTGTATATGTTTAAGATCCCAAGCAAGCAAATGAATTCAGAATTGCCACTTACAAAAAGGATTTCCCTTTGGGTAGTGAAACTTACTTTGCCCTTAATTGAAATAGGTGTGAGTCAGGATTAAATCTGTCTAGCACTGAAATAGGTATATTTGCTTTCTTGTAGTGAGTCTACTAGAAATTTAAAAGTCCCTAGCTCTCAATATAAACTTTCCTTTAATAATTTCATAACAAAATCTACTTTTAAAGAATTTGTTTATTCTAAAGGGTTCTACTACTTGATTTTAAGAAGTCTCAAATGTAACTTGTCTAAGATGATGCCACACTGCTTTAACATTATTTCAGTAGATACACGTCTTGACTAGGAGATAAAGATTGCTATCAGTCTTTATACTGGACACAAACCAAGTAATGGTTAAAACCGCTGGTATTTTTTCCCTTTTCAACATGAATAATTAGTTTGAAATTCTTCTGATGTTGTTCAGGGACAATTTTAGTTATAGCTTACCCTAAACTGGAATTTACCCAGAACTGGGAAAAAAACCTCTATTTAAAACAAGTAGTTTTCGCTTTTTATGGGTTTTTAAAGACATATTTCAGACAGCTGATTTTTCACCTCCCTTAAGCAGCTCTCTGTGCTGTATCTGTTACATAGGCAGCAGCAGCCCCCCATTGGAAGGTCCCTTTTGCTCTAACACAGTACTTGAAAAGGACTTAGGAATAAAAGAGAATTAAATATGAGAGCTTGCATGCCTAATGTGCTTTCATATACCAATTGAAAGATTGTATTCAAAGGTTTAGGGTGAACTTCTAATGCTCGTTTTGCTCTTTGACCTACTGGTTAACTCTTTATTAACAAACATTTCATGAATGAGATGGAGCTCACTCATTAACAAGGAGTTTGTGGCTTGATCAGCAATAGGAAGTTACCATGTTGTACAGCCTGAGCTGTGGAAATACAGCCTAGTGGCTGGTAAATATTAGTGACCCTTTGGAGAGGTATGGTGGGATGTGTCAGGTTCCTTTGTATTAGTCTGCACCTAGGTCGCTTCAAAAGTGAAAAATTACCAGGATACTCAGATTATCCCAGAGTTGTAAAGAACTGACCTAATTTGGTTATTTCTCAGTTTTGTGCCATTAGTTATATTAGACTGCATGCATATTACAAGTGGCATAGACAAAATTCATATTACTCATTTTACAGCTTTGAGCTGTAGAAATACTTAGCAAGCAAAAAATATATTTATAGGGGGTTTTCCTGACTTGCTTGTTTAATAATCCCGCATGGTTATCTTACCTTTGGCTGACAGTAAACCATGAAGACCAAACTGAAACTTTTCGCCCTGAATGACTTTGTGTAGGTTTCTGATGCACTGATCTTTGTGTTTACCTAGTGTTTTTTGTTGGTGGGGGTTTTTTATAAATGACTTTAAAATAGGTGAAGAAAAGAGCCTTTCCACTGCATCAGCAACATTGCAGAGAACAGTCACTGGAAGAGCAAAGGCTAAAATTTTCTTAATTTTTTTCGAAGTGTACACAGATTTGTGCTGTGTTTTCACCCTCCATGCAGTCACATGAGAGTACTTGCCAAATGTGAATTAAAATATATCCTTTGAAATTTACTACCATATATGTTTACACATTGAAATATAGCAAAACAGTTTTAAATAACAAATGACATTCGAACATTGGAAGTAGCTTTCAAATTCAGTTTACTCCTTGATGAATTCTTTGATTTTTTTTTTTTTTTATATATTTTACTTTCTGCTGTATCCTCTAAGAAAATAGCTGTATTTTCTAATCTGGATGTTCTGCCCATCTTCAAGTTAGGTAGACAGGGAGAGCATTTGAATTGGTATACTAAAATAATTCACATGTTATGGATCTAAGTGCACATATGTGCAAGGACAAGGCATAAGTGTCTTCTACAAGCGAGTATGTTAGGATACACTTTAGATGTTTTTGTGATGATTTCTGTACGTTCCTTAATATGACTGTGTATACCACAGGCACATTCATGCTGAGTACTTGGGCGTGTGAGGGAAGTGGTGTCCCAAACCCTTTCTGTTCTTAGCTGCTTGGTGAAAATGGAGTGTTTTGTTACTGCCCTTTGGTTTCCCCAGTGTAGCACATTGTTCCTTTCCTGCCGCTTCCTTGGCACCATTTTCTTTACACAGATCTGGTCTAATGCTGGATCTTCAAGTGCCTGTTTTCTTGATACCACTCGCTTGGCAGCATTTTCTTTGCACAGCAGGCTCCCTAGCTCATGTTAGCTGCATCAGTTGAGCGCCCAAGAGACAGGATCTGCTGCTTCTTTGAGATAATAGGTAAAACAAGTGCTATCAAGGCATACGTTTCAGACTCCTTTCTTACTCCATAAATTATATTTGTTTTGTAAGAATTAGTGTGCCTCGTACTTGTCTGTAGATCATTTTGCTTATGTTTGGTGCTCTGATGGCACTTCTCTGCTGCCTAACAAGGTGTAGATAAACTTCAAGGAACCTAGCACAGCTGTCTATTCCTGTTAGTAGAAGTGGCTTTACTTCATTTTGAGATAGAGAATGGTTGGTAACTAAAAGATAACCTTGTAGAAGAAAAAAGCTATTGCAATTTCAAGATTAGCCTTAGCAAGTGGGAGAATCACTGTGGACTCCCCTTGGTGAAGAGATGGAGCATCGTTTAGTTGAGCGGATTTCATGTACTCATTGACACTGCCAGCTTGCTGGTTGTCTGTGCCAGCAAGCCTCTGTCTCCCAGGTCTGCAGGATAAATAGGAAATGGCAGATTCCTTTTTATATACCCATTGTTACTTTCTCATTTTCTTGTCCAAAGGTAACTACCACATCATGGACAGCCAGAGTCTTGCGAGTTCAGGGCTAAGGACATATGGTCTAAGAAGGCACATGTGTTTCTTCACTGCATTGCTTGTTTGGCTTAAGAGATCCTATCAGCTCCAGATACACAGTCAGATCAACAATTTTCCATCTTCTATTTCTCCTCAGTGACCTAAGAAGTCTTTTCTTTATGTTAGTGTCAAGAACCTACTGCCTGCCAAAATACACATACTCTTGAGGTGGCTGAGGGAGCCTTGAATTCCAGGGATCCATTGATTCCTTTCTCAATATCAGAACTTCAAGGTTTTTGGCTAGCCTAGAGACATACCAGCCTATCAACACTCTCCCATTTAGAGCTTTCGCTGTCCAAATTTTACAGTGAGAGGCTATGTCCTCAAAGATTTGCAAGCTTATTTGTGACAGAAATCAGTCTGCCAGATCTCTGAGGTGGTAACGTGGAGATACTTTCTTTTCATAGTGTGCTCTTGAGGAAAGCTCAGAAACCATATTTCATTTAAATTAAACAAAATAGTGTATTTAACTTTTTGACTGAGGAGGAAATGCACAGAATCAAGGAGAGGCAGTAGAAATGAAAGATTTGTATACAGCATTCTCCTTGCTTTCTAATTATTCTTGTAGCCAGCTGTCTCTGTCCGCAGCTGTCTTCTGATCTGGGCGTCATTTTTCTCCTCTTGTTTTTAAAGGGGAAGATGAAGATTTTTCCCGGTTCTCCCCATTCTTCAACATTCCAGTGTAAGACACAGATATTTGTAATGTGTGTATATTTACCAGAGTAGTTACCTGCATGTTTTTTCAACTATGAAGTTAGGTTTCCTAATGGCTATTACTACTACAATGAAAAGGGGAAATTTCTAGACAAATCGATTTTTTTTTTAAAAGAGATGAAATACCTCTTCAGATTCCAAAGTTTCTTGCAACATGGTGCTCAAGTTGCACCTTTGATCAAGAGTTTAGTGTCCCAGTTCTCTAAATGTAGTTCATCTGTGTAAGTAATGCAGTTGTATTAAGGCTCTGTTGTTCTGGATGTATTCAACACACAGACCCTTTTGGAAGTCTTGAACTGTTTGTTGTTTAAAGATCAAAGTATTCAGCCATTTCTGAGTAGCAGTTTTCTAAATATGGGTAACGAGCTGTGGCAAAACTTGATAGGAAGTCTTTAAGATAGATTGTTCTTCTGTGAGTGCTACCAGAAACAGCACAAAGAAGAGTTCACAGCCTGCAGCAAAGCTCCATCCAAACCTCTTCACCAAGCACTGTCATTTCTGACACTGTGAAGAGTGATGCAAAGTGATTCTCTGCCACAGAGTTGCTTTGCAAGAGTACCACTGATATATTTAACTACTTGGAAATAACCACAGAGTGCACGTACTTGTAAGTTGTCACTCAAAAAGAGAGGTTAGTTTCCAGCTGATGTATGAATTCCATGTGCATTCATTCTCCTTACTTGCCCTTCAGGGTTTTAAAAACTGTATCTCTAGCTGAGTTAAAAATGAAATGGGGTCATGCATGGCCTTATATTCCAGTGTGCTGAGCATGGGGAACAGTGGGATTTGAGCCTAAGGGAACAAATTATCCAGTTTTAGGGAAGTGTCTGTACCTGTTGTGTGAATTTGCGCATAGTCTAAACTTCTGAGACAATGTTTATAGAGGTAAGTACTCTCTTTCATGTAGAAGTTTCCCAGGAGGAATAAATAAGTAGAGGAATCCCCAAATGAAATTCTTCAGTTTTTTGTTAAGGAGCAGGTCAAATGGGTAATGGCTTTAGTTGCATTTGACATTTAAAATATGTAACTTTTGATTAGACATCTTTGCAGCAGACAGCAGGAAAGATAATTCCATCTGCCTGAAGGAATCTGTGATAATTTTGCCTGCAGGGAAGTGCTATTAAATGTATTAAATAAGTACTCCAAGATGAGCAGTGCATTTTGATTGCCAGTTGTTTGTGAAGGCGCTTTACTTTTATGATGAATTATCACTAAAAAATTTTGTTTTGGTTTAAGATCAAACAAATTAAACTGTAGGCTTCAAAGTCCCCAGTTTAAGCCAGTTATAGGTTAGAAGATGCTGCAAACTGTCATTCTGACTACTTGTATTTGCATCAGATATTACAGTGCTTGTGTGTAAATGAGGGAATTCAGTAAATAAACTGAGCCTGTTGTCATATTCAGGTTGGCGAATAGGGCAGATCCTTTGGATTAAGTATCTGATAAGCAGAAAGAAGCTTTAATGCTCATACTTCAAGGAAAGGCAGTCCCATATGCCTGTAGAATCCTCCAAAGAGGATTAAAATGTCCATGATTCACTTTATATGTGAAGATTTGAGCAGTTACCCATTTGATAACTCATTCTCACTTCACCTGAACTTCTCTCCAGCAGATTGCCAAACTGAGGCAGCAGCTCCAGCGCAGTAAGCAGAGCAGTCGTCACAACAAAGAGAAGGAACGTCAGTCACCTCTCCATGGCAACCATATAGCAATCAGTCAGACTCAGGTAAGTGGGTAGTTCCTTATATTAACAGCCTCCCACCTTATCAGGGTTGGCTGAATAGCCTCCTGAGCCTTCCCATCTTGTGTTTGTTCTCTTGTGTGGTACACTGAAATGCTTAACAGTTTGATATTGCTGTACCTTCAGTGGAGTTCATCTGATGGTTGTCATATAATAAAAGAAGGGTTGCGCCAGGATAGCAACTGAAACATATTACGATGCTGTAAAAGTTGTGGGCATGGCCAGATAAGGCTGTGCTTCCGGGGATACGTACTTACTTCCAAGACTAATTTTTCTGTGGTAAACTTTCAGGGCTCCTCTGGAAGGTACTTGCTTATCAGTTTTGCAACCTAATTCTGTCTGGGCTAGTTAAAAGAGAAGTAGAAAGTACAGAAAAAGAAAGTACTACCAAAGCAGGGTGCAGTGGAGGATGCCCAAAGCAGTCATGATTTAGTCATTACAACCTGTCAGCAAAATTGAAACCTAATTACCGTTCTAAAGCTCAGGTGAGGTTCAACCAATGTCTTCATAATCCTTAAGGCACTTGTAGAAAGCATTTAACTGTGGCTTGAGAGTGCAGATATTTGAGTCCTGATTAAATTTCTCCTATAGTAGTAGATCCTTAACTTTGACTCCCTGTTACTAACAGGCCATTCTTTGAACATCTGAAATGTTGGTTCTGTCATGGTATTTCCTGAGTACCTTTTTAACTACGTGGTGTTCTATAAAGCAGCTAGTTACAGCAGCTGGTTGAGCTATGATGGCTGATTCCTTACATTCCTTCTGTGGGGATAAAATCTTGTGGTCAAAACCTAGTTTGATGAAGACAAAAGGAATTTGATACTCTTCCTGAACCTGTTATGCCTTTATAACAAAGGATCCTACTACATTCTGCATAAAAGAGTTCTGCTTTACATCTCAAAGTAAGCTGTTGCCAAGTACCTGTGCCATTATAGTAACATAGCAAACAGTCTTTGACACAGATTGAAACCCACCTAGGACATATGCTGTGAAGAAACATTCTTTAGTACTTGGATCTCACTTTGTCATTGCTCATGTGACATTTTGGTTTCTCAGGAAGATGTTCTCTGATAAAGCCATTCTGCAGGCAGTGTGTTTTGGCAGCCAGAGAATGCTTGCAGGCAAATGACTTGCACCTTGGGAGCTGCACGTTGTGCAAGATTCACTTGATAAGAACTCAGAAAAAAGGTTAACATTTTGTCTTAAGCATCCTATGATTCTATGAGCAGGAGGAGAACACATTGATGAGTGAGCACTGTTCATGGCTGTCAGTGTAGCTGCTGCCAAGGTGAAGCTTTTAAGGTTGACTGTGCAAGACGTGTGCACTCTTGTGAATGTTTCCTGTTGGCAGCAGAGCTCCATTCAACAGGCTTTTCTGAAAATCATATTTGTACTTACATACTTGTTTCTTAAACTCAAGATGATTTTTCTTAAGACCATTGACATAAAGTTCTGAAAAGCTATAAGCTAATGAAATTAAAGGTTCAGAATGAATGTTTTATTTTTCATTCACTAAAGCCAACCAAAAGAGAGTAAAAGTGTATTAAGTGAATATTTCAGTTGAGTCATTAAGCTTTAGGAATGTTTTGAAATGCCTTTTGGATCCCAGTTAAGACATTAGCATCAGGGCTCCATGTGCTCCCCATCCCCCTGCGGTGTAAACCATAGTCTGTGCCTCTGGAAAGTACATACACCTGTCTACTTACTACCAAGTGAATTCATAGAATGCTTTGATTATACAACTCTTCTTTGAGTTAAGTAGAGATGATTTTATTGTCTTTTGATTTATGGAGGCCTTTGTTTTTATTTAAATTCACCAAGTAAAGATGATCTTCTAAATGGCAAAATTAATACACAGCTTCTTACTTAGTAATGTTTTTAGTTTTGGTCTCAGACTTTTGTCTTTATTGTGTTTGCCATCTTTAAATTGTGTTGCTGTCTACCTTCTAGGCTTGTATTTCCAGATCAGTCCCTATGCCACTGTCAAACATTTCAGTGCCAAAATCAACTGCTTCACGTGTGCCGTGTAATGTAGAAGGAATAAGCCCTGAACTGGAAAAAGTATTCATTAAGGAGAACAGTGGAAAAGAAGAAGTATCCAAGGTAAGCGTATAGTAACATGTTTATGGTTGTTATCTCTTTGTAATCTATAAACACAGGGAAAACCTTCCTGTTGAGGAACCTTCCTTGTGGCTGAAATTACAAATAATTTTCTTCAAAGAACTGTTTGTTTGAAAACTTTGTTTCAGTGTTTTAGCATGGTGGGGGGTTTTTTTTGTTGTTGTTGTTTTTCTTTTTTATTTTCAGAGGGCTTCTGGCCGAACCTACTTTGTTTAGAATGCCCTTTCTGTAGAGAACTTGAAAGTTTTTTGTGAGAAATACAAGTGTTTGAGCGTTCAGACACTTCAGGCTTCAGTAATAAGTAATTCGAGATCAAGAGACTGTTATATTTGCTTCATTTAGCACTCTTTCTTGAGCAAGATGGAAGTTTGCAGTGCTATGCTCTCCTTTTTGGTTTTAATGCTTTTTTTCCCATAAACTGAATGTGGACTGTTTTACGTCCATGAAACCTCTGTCATCTGTCATGGGACATCTCTGCATGGGAAATACTGACAAATGGGGCAGCTTTGCTTTGGAGCATTGGACTTGTCGTTGAGGAGTTTAGTGCTTAGATACACATAAAATGTGGAGTACTTGGTTTACAGCCACTATTTCCTAAATAGCTAGTGAAAATTTTCTGCTGTGGAATAAAGTACTCCACCTTTTTTTCTAATCTTCTCCAAGGTGTAGGTGCTTCTCTCATGAATGGTCATGTAATAGCAATTCAGCATATGAGTCAAGCTATAAAACTTCAATCAGAGGTTTAAGATTCTGAAACCTTATATTTGCAGTTCTTCATATCAGTAATAAACTTAAAAAGTTTTGGAGTAGTCTTGGCTTCTCCAGACACCTAGTTGTGTGGACAAAGCAGTCTTAAGAATGAAGTGCTGTAGTAGTAGTATGCTAAGTTTTCTTTCCTAAGGCTGTCTTATCCCTTTAGAAGAGGTATGTATGGTACCAGGGGAATAAAAAAAAAATCAAACATGGAAACTGAAAGCCCAGCTTAATAAACCTCGTTGCAGCATCTCCGAAGAGAGTGCAGAATAGCCTGTATCGTAGTGCCACCATTGATGTTGCTGTGGCTAGGGTTGTAATCTTCTATAGTTGGAGGATATTTCATTTATCTATCAGACAAATCATCCTTGTAAACGTTGTCCTTGGGTTTTAACAGCTTATTGCTTGGGATGCAGAGCTCTCCTATGTTACTGAATGTACTGACTCTGATCCAGCAAAACAGTTAAGCACATACTTAAGTGCATTGTTGGATTTGGGCCAGAGGTGCTCAGCAGTTTACACAGCCAAGGCAATAGTGAACCCTTCCTCCAAACATTCAGCTGGCGAGAGCTTCAGACACAAAAGAAAGTCATAAATCAGACATTGCCCTTGAAGTCAAGTCCGTCTTTGTGGGCAGAGGGTTGTTTCCTGCTATGTAACTGTTAATTTCTGTGAAGTCTGGTCTTGTGGGAGCTATAGTGGGACTCCTAGCACTGTCTTTTAGATTACAAGATCTCAGTTTGCTTATGGAAGATCATAAAAAGATCATAATTTACTCAATCTTACTGCTGGTGAACTTTCTCCTAATACAACAATTTAGCTGTGTTTTAGCCTAGGGGAGTTGGGGCAACTAGGTTAAAGGTTAAGAATTACTGAACAAAAGATAAACTGTAGGAAACCAAACTTCACTGGTTTCACTGCTAGTGAACCTGTTTGGTTGGTTTTTTTTTCAATTTTCTGCCATTCTTTTTTGCTGTAACATTTTGTATTTTTAGAAACTATTTTAAAAGCACAGTCAAATATACTTTGTTGCTTTGGAATATGTCTTCTGTCTTTACTCATGCTGACTTAGTTCTGTTAGTTCTTTGAAACCTTTTTTAAATTTTGTTTTAACATCTTAATGATGATTAAAATTATAGTTATAGAAGTAAAAAAACCCAAACCACTGTTGTATTGTCCTGTTACTTTTGTGTTTCATAAAGATAATTGATGATTAGTAATGTCTTTGTGTCATTACCTTTTAAAAATCCAATTGACTATAAAGTTTAGAGAGATTGCATAGTCGTCAAAATATTTTAAAAATTTCATTCTTTGCAGTTTAGCCATAGGTGTATTTTTTTTCATATAATTCATCTTGCTTAGTTAGCTGCAGGTGTTTTCTTTTTGTTTTCATAAAACTAAGTTTTCCTTATTGAGTCACTTCTTAATCACCTCGTTCTCCTCAAATTTATTAATCAACTTTTAATTCATGTTCTAATGCATTTATTCAAAATTGTTGGATATATTTTCCTTCTTTTTTTATAACTTGCTGATTAATTCTGGCAAAGTGTGATGGTGTGTCTCTGTTCTCACCATAACTTGTAAGATGGAATCAGCTTTTTGTGAAGTTGTTGCAAGCTTTTGCTCTTTGTCCTATTGTGACTCCAAAACACAGCAATTGGAGACTTGAGGTACGATAAGATGATGGACTTCTTAGAGGGATTAGGGGATAAGAGATGTTCCCTCTTATGGAATACAATTGTGAAAATCATGGAAAGTGCCCTGTAGCAGAACATGGACACGTTCATAGGCCTCCTGTTAGGAAAAATATTCTACCAGAACTATCAAGTATACTAGAAATAAAGAAATTTTGATGGACTATCACACAACGTAAGTAGACTGATTACTGTGTTCCTTGTTTGATTTCTAATGCTTCTGGAAGGAGATGACAAGGTGGTTTTATGTACCTATGTGGAAACAATCCTATAATAAAAGGACTTCTTTTATTTTGCACAGATGCAGAGGATCCTTAGTTACATCTTCATAGCCTTCATCTGAAAACTGTTTTTTTCCCAAGTGTTCCTTCCTAGGATACATTATGGTTTTTGCACTTGCACCTTATCTAATGCATTGATGGCTTCACTGATGCCAGCAGGAAGAAGCACTTTCCTATGTTGGCCTTTGTGTTCCAGTCTAGAGGAAAGTTTTTAAATCAATAGCATTGAATGCGTTCCTCTCAAGAAGTTGCCTCCCAGACAGATGCACAGCTTGTGAGGAGAGTCCCATTGGTAATATTATTATAGACTGGTAGCATTCCTGATTCTCCTAAGTAGTGTTGTTGAGGTTTTTTCCAGCAAAAAGATCGATACTTAAAACAGATTGGTGAATGTTAACAGTGTATTGAGAAATGCATGCTTGTTGTCAAATGGAGCATTTTCATACCTTTGCTGGGAGATGAGAGCAGTATGTAACTGCGCCCAAGAACACGTGTCCCATAGGGATGGACAGGTGTCCTGTCAGAATGCATTTGGCAGAAGGTTAATACATGACTGGACATACTTGCAAAAAAGCCCTCAAGAAATAGCCTATAGAGTGCAGTAATTTCTAGTTGTTTTCCATGCATCGGGCATTATGGAAACTAATAGCAGCTGTACCAAATTAGTTACCCTCTTTCTTATGTTGTAAGGTTGTGAGAACTTCAGTTTTAGAATAGTTTGGGCGTGACTCGTGGAAAGTAACTTCAAAAGTGTTTATGTTGATCAGATTTGATACATAAAGTTTTTAACAAGCGAAATACTTTCAATTGGTATTTTCATGGAGGTTTTTGCACTTGTCAACATTAAGGGAAAGATAAATACAAAAGCACAGTAATCTGAGATACTAACTTAAATGTTATTGCACTTGTAAAGAATGATAAATATTTAGCTTTTTCTGCTTCTGTGTGTATTTACATACATGTCAAAAAATATGGATTATTTTTGTACCTCAGGCTTTAGTTCAGGGGAGATTGAAATATGTGATTTGGGATATACTTCCTGACTGCCTGAGACCACATTGTTCATCCAGGTGTGGAAGAACATCTGTGTTATCCTGAAGTCTTTAATTATGTGATCACTTACTGTTTTTTTCCCCTCCCTGGAATCCTTGTTTTACCTGTTACGTAGACCATAGTGTATGCCCTTAATGAGCAGCTGTTCGGTCTTTTTCTTTTCTCCTCCTCAGATTTGTGTCCTCATGCTTACTGTTACACCTTACTTCAAAGTCAGAAATCTGGATTTTTTCCCTGAGATTTTGCTTCTTTATAATAGGAGCGTGTCTGAAAGTTCGTTCACTTTACATCACAGTTATGTGAGAAGAAAGATGATACTATTTACACTTTATGGATGGGGAAACACAAATCCATCAGGGTTCCATAGTGTGGTTCTTCAGGTAACTCAGGATGTTGCATTCCATTTTAGGAGTTTAGAATGCAGCTCCTGTAGTCTCCTTCTGCATCTTTTAATGCAGAGGACTTTTACAAATCGGACCTGTATAAACTGGAGATCCAGAAAAGGTATTAGAGAGGTTGGTTCAGTTGATTCCCTGACATCTCATAGAATTTTTGTGGCAGAGAGAGAAATAAAAGTGCTGTTTTGCATGGCAGTTTTTTTGGTTTTGTTTTTTTGGTGTGGTGGGTTTTTTTATTTTTCTTTGTTGGTTTGGTTATGATAATTATGAGACCATTTTCTTTCTACAGCTTCAGTCTTGTTTTCTCTCTTCTGTCTGTGTAACAAATGCTACAATGCTGCAGGTCTGTCTTGTGCATTGAATGAGTCAGGGCCTGTTGGGGGTGGTGGGAATAGAACTCCAAGTCGTGTTGTAACGCATATGCAATGCGAACTGAGCTGTTGGAACAGACCACACAGCTGTGCCCAAACCTTACAGCATTTGATGGAGCAACTGTAATGTTCTCTTTATAGTGTGTTTCTTTGCTCTTATTTGAAATATGAAATGGTATTAACTGGAAGGCTCATAAGAAGCAAATTATCTTCCTGCTCTGCCATGTCTGCCTCTTTCTGTAATATGTGGTGGTTTTCTGGATAGACTGTTGCAGAAAAGGGGAGAATGTGATACTCAGCCAATAGGTGTCATGTCCTCGTTGCTAGCAAAAGTGTTGGGTTGAATTTTAGGCTCTGGAACAAGCTGTTACAGTTTTGGAATATATGCGGAAGAGAGGCAATAAAATAAAAATGTTCACTTGAAGTGAGAAGGGAAAAGACATTAATTTTTTTGTAGCTAGAAGATTTAAGCTGTTCTCTGTGGTTTGGACATGGTTCTCACCGAAGTGAAAATAAAAATTGTTTAAATCTTGCAGACGTTCTTTCCCCTTCGCTTCTAAGCAAGACTCTAATTCCCACTTGATTTCTTACATTTAAAGCAGCACTGTCTTTATTAAAAAAACTAATTTTCCACTGGGAAGGACAAGTAAGTAGAGCATGCCAATCTACTGCTGTGAACATGTCTATGCGGTATGTTGCAGAGTGGGATGCAGGATCACTCTGGCCAGTGCCAGCTAGGCTGATACGGGCAGGCAGAGCTTACTGGCTTTGGTTCAAGACAAAGCTTGTGAGCCTTGTTACAAGCCTGCATGTGCATCATATATAGAAGGATGGAATGTAGGGGTGTGCTGGAGAATTACATCTTACTAGCAAAACTTGGATGGTTTCCTTTTATAATTGTAATTCAGTTGGTTGTTATGGCAATAGTATGCCATTGTATTTGACATTTTCTACTTTCCCTTTTACCCAAATGTGATCTCTGTTGGAGTACTTTTTTTTTTTTATAGTAACAGTGACCTTCATTGAAAATTGTAGTACTAAGTATAATTAGTGAGGGAGGTTTGCTTTTTTAAACTATCATAAAAACCATAAAAACATAACACTGGCACGTGTTGCAGTGTGGATGTTAACTTTGCGTTGGAACATGTGCACATTGCCCAGTATTCAGTGTAATTAATGTATGTTGTGTCCATTGCACACTGCATTATTTTCTTGCGTGAGATCTTCCTGTTCTTTCAAAAATGCCTTGTTTGTTCTTCTTATAAGCGAAGGCCTTGAGTGCTACAGGCTGACATTGCTTGTGAGTTTGATCTTTTGTCTGTAACATGAATTGCTTGTTTCTCTTGCAGCCTTTGGATATCCCTGACGGTCGAAGGGCCCCGTTACCTGCTCACTATCGTAGTAGTAGTACCCGAAGCATTGACACTCAGACTCCATCTGTCCAGGAGCGCAGCAGCAGCTGCAGCAGTCACTCACCATGTGTCTCTCCCTTTTGCCCTCCTGAATCTCAGGATGGGAGTCCCTGTTCAACAGAAGATTTGCTCTATGACCGTGATAAAGGTGAGAGTAGAATGACCTGCCTTTACCTATGGGAGGCATGTGATGTCATGCTTTTACAACTACCTTCATTTTACTCATTACATCAGTTTTTGTTTTTGTTTGATGGTTGTGGAGGGATTGAGGATTTATCTGAAAATTGATTTTGTTTGTTTACATATCTTTTTCCCTCTTGTTTGTGAAACTTCACAAACATCTTCCATAAATACGTCAGAGGAGCACAGCAAACAGTTAACTATTTATGAAGATTCCAATGTGAAGGATTCAGACTGTAACATGTTTACATTTGAGAAAGGTTTCAGGAGGATTTGTAGTAGACTGTGTATTTATTGTAGGTGAGTTGCTTGCTGTTCAAAATGATGGTGAAGTTTTGGACTGCTTTTAAAAGTACTCTGCTTCTGAACTCTTACATTTCACTTGAAGCTGTTTGGTGAGAAGCTCAGATACTTGTTTGAAAAACTTGGTGGAGAGTAATTACTTCTCTGTTGTATGCTGCATAACAGCTCAAAACTTCTGAATAATTTATGCGTTTATCAATATCCTGCATTTTTTTCAAGTCTGTAAGGTGGTGTTTGGTTTAATAGTGGGAGTACAACTGAGGTTTCAGTAATTAAGAGTTACTTACTTACATGGAGTATGAGAATATAGGCACCAGTGTAAATAAGACTGGGTTTTTTTGACAGCTGTTCACTAATAAAATTACCCTTGTGCTTGTGGTCAGCTAGCTGAAACATGGACTTCAGTATGGAGGATGTAGGATTTGGGTAAATCATACAAGCTAAGAGGAGTAAGTTTCACAGAGGAAATGAAAACTTCTAAGAACTAGCATTTATTTACCAATGAGCTAAAGATAGCCGTATTTTGAGGTTATAAGTAAGGTTAAGCATTTTTTTGTAAATACTGCCTGTTTATTAATAGTTGAA
The DNA here is from genome assembly GCA_013398955.1 of Callaeas wilsoni. NCBI lineage: Eukaryota > Metazoa > Chordata > Aves > Passeriformes > Callaeidae > Callaeas > Callaeas wilsoni. The sequence continues at coordinate 86,789 of VWPU01021802.1, read as the reverse complement.
GTAATTTGAGAATAGGATTGGGGAAGTCAGCAGGAGAAATACTAGCTTTTCTTGATTTCTGAAAAGTATTTTTTTCCCATCTTGGATTTAAAAGGAAATAGTGAAAAACAAATCCATCTGCCCAAATCCTGAACTGGGGGTGGGTATGTGCAAGTGTGTAAGTTAACCACATTAAAGTAAAAGTCTTAGCTCAACATGATAGTTGGCTATGCTCCAAAAATAACAGTGGTATTAGCTTGCCCGCACCATACTCCTCTTTCTTATACTATGCGTGTGAATTTTAATATGTTGTCAAGACTGAATCACTATAGAAACAGCCACTAAAGTATTAGCACACAAAAAACCATCTTGACAGGTAAATTGGTTCATATATGTCCTGATAGCAAATATACATTAAAAAGCAAGGAAATGAATAATTCCTTTTGCAGTTAGTACTCCGTTATCACAGTAATGGGAATTTTCAGTGGTACATTTATTGTCAGGAGCTAGTGAAGACAGTTTGAAATAGTGCATGTAGCCCTTTTAATGCTTTTCAAAGCTTTTTGTCTCCTGCCTTGGATTTTTTGAACAGGTGACTGGAGTGATATTTGAGTAGATACTTACTTGTGGATTTTGATTTTAAGACTGGCTTTAATGCTAGGCTTGTATCAAAAGTCTTCTCCAGTAGAAGCGTGTAGGTGATGATGATAAATAGCCAGTTTAAGTCATCATAATGACATGTAAAAATTAGTTTTAAGTAAAGTACGTAATACTGTGCATATGAAAGATAAAACTTGAACTGCTCATCACAACTTAGTTCTTTAAGGGCAAAGTAAGAACCAGGAAAACACGTAGCAGTTTTCCAAGAGAAAGTAATTTGTTCAGAGATTATTAAAGTTTAGTCAGAAAGGTGCTTTTCACTCTCATATCATCTAGATTCTACAGGCCAGTTGTTCTGAATGTTACTTCAGAATCATTACATTATAGATAAATGAGAGATATTGGTAGAAATTACAACAGAATAGCAAGTTTTGAGAGACAGTTTATTACATTTGTTGTGGATGTTAACTGCTTTATACTATAAAAACTTGGGAAGGTTTTCACACCTTCATTTTAAAGGCTTTTGTGATGCTAGAATAAAACCTTAGTTTTCTGTGAGGCACGTTAAGTTTGGAAAAATGTATTGTGTAACAAAATGTAGATGTTTTGATGATGTTTTCTTGTTACTTTTCTCAAGGTTTGATTTTCCTCGTGATGGGAATCACTTGACTTTACTGTTAAAAAGTAGAATTATCAGCATTATTAATGGTTCTGGGGTGTGTTGCTGAATAGGAAAGGAAGGTTGGTTTGACTGAGAGACATAAGCAGTGAGAGAAGCCAATGCTCTGTACAGACACAGCACTGCTTTACATTCCTAAAGCATCTTTTACTTTTTGTGCGAAGCTATGCTTTTGCCTGAGGCCCTCCGAGCTGCTATTTGGACTCTATCAACTGTTGGGTTTACCTTTTTCTGAGAAGGTGTTAAATAATTGAATTTTTGAAAAGCAAGTGAAAGCTAATTTTCAGAAAAGGCCCACAATATTGCACTGAACAGAGCAGTGATACTACACAGTATTGATTAGAGCAGACAAGGAAGGGTTGGGAAAGAAGGTATTTTCATGGCATCTGGCTTTATGATTTTGTATTAAAATTACTGGTTCCACTAGATCTGTTTTGTGATACTCTGGACCATGAAACTGTAATTCAGAGCCGTACATAGCATCCTCAGCAGCTGTGACAGAGGTGAAATTCAAAGGCATCCTGAGGTATAAGCAGATGAAATTTGAAGGGGTTTTTTTGTACAAATACAGATTGTATACGCTGTTTTTCAGGGATTTTGATTTAGGTGCCTTTACATAGCATTTAGTAGTCCCACTGTTCCTAGCAAGCTCTTAGAAGTAACATGTTTATGAAGACGAACTGAAGATACTTGTAAAATTCTGGGCATCTGATTCATAGTTTTTTAAAGGAAAGTTGTTAGTGAAGTCTTTGGATAGTCTTACTAGTTACTTTTGAACCTATCAAAACAAATCCCAAGGCTCACTGGCAAAGTTTCTTGTTTAAGTAAATAAAACCTTAAAGCTGTTTTACGGGTTCTTTTTTATTTAGCCTCTTTTGTTGTTCTAATATGTACAAGCTATAATTTCTGGTATTAAGGTTAAAGTAGAATTTTTAGTGTTCAAATGACAATCTTAAAATGTCTTCTAGATAACAGAATATATGTGTTTTAAATACGCGGCCAGAAATTCCGTGTGATAGGGCTCCATATTGTCTGCTGTGCGTTTATGGCAGCGAAACTCCCTTTAAAGATTCCATGATCAGTCGCTGTCAGCGGGGTGGAATGGGGTGGAGTAGGGTAAAATGAGGTAGGATGGGATGGAATGGGGTAAAATGGGGTAGGATGGGATGGAATGGGGTAGGATGGGATGGAAGGGGGTAGAATGGATTGGATGGGCTGGGACACGCCGGCAGAGCGCCCCCTGCTGGTGGGACCTGGGGGCTCGGCCTTGGGGCCTCAGCGAGCGGCAAAGGCGCACATCAAACACTCAGTGAGCACATGCAGATTTGATGTGTCGTCAGGGATTAATGACGGGACAGTTTAGCACTGCAGAGCCTACAGGATGCACGAGTGGAGACTGGCTTGAGCTGTGAATTCCAGCTCTTGCCACTTTAACTCGTGGCCTGCGTTCCCAGTCCCTTCTGCTCTCGCCTGACACCCGGCTTGTACGTGCGAGTCTCCTCGCAGCCACACGTGTTCTTCCAATAGTGTGTGCTGTGCGTTTGGTCAAAATGAAAATCTTAACAACTTCGTAAGCTTTAAAAGCAGGGAGAGTAAAGAGAGATACTTGTTTAGCAGCTGTCTTATGTAGAAAGTTTCAGCCAGACAGGGCTAGCTAAACCAAAAACTTGATTGAAAGCTGAACTGGCTAGTAGACAAGACTCTTAAATCTTCCAGGAACTGACTTAACTTTGAATTCTGTTTGATTCTTCCCTTGGATGTACTGCCATGGTTTTCCACTATTTGGTGGAATGAACAGTAGTACATTTTATGTCTCTAATTTTTTAAATAGAAACTTGGATCTTCAATTTTAAATATTAGAAGGAGGAAACAAACTGTCTGGGTTCTGTTAATGATTTCTGTGTTTGGAATGAGCAGTGTGGGCCAACAGTGGAAAGATGCCAACAGGACCATCATGCTCCCAACTTGGCAAATATCTGTATCGTCTCTAAGCATTTTCTGCCTTCATAGTTAACACCAAAAATTCTGTAAATAGAAGTTCTGTATTCACTCTACAGCAGGAAAGAGCTGAGTAATCAATATGCTATTGAGGTTCACTTCAACTTTTTTTTTAATCTCATATCTTTCATAATCAATCTTCGAAGGGAAGTGTGACATTTGAGTTGATTTGTTTCTTGTTGTAAGAGGAAGCAGAAATGTTTCAAAACATCTAATGATTAGCCTTTGTATTCGAGTCATGGTAATATAATAGTTTGTGTAGTTACTCTTTGCAAGCTGTTAAAGACAAATCTGTCCACTTTGGTGGAGTTAGATCATAGTGCTTGAAGCTTGGGTAGCTGAAAAGGCAACACACATGCACAACAGGGAAGTAAAGATTATAAGCTTGAGTTATTTAAAAATAAGGTACCCCACATTTGTGGAAAGACTTCAAAAGAGCTAAAGCAAGAACAGCTATTTTTCTCCAGTTAAGGTGTGTTTGTAAATTGGTGAGTCCTCTTTAATTCTGCTATTTAATTTTTTAATTGTAATCCTAAGCAGGCAATAGGGAACCAGTAATACTACCCTGGGAGAGATGTTGCTCTTGAAAAAGGTAGCAGCCACTGCAGAAAGCTAATTTTCTGTGGCTAACTACTTCTGTACCTACTTTATTTCTCTAATGCATTTACTATCATGTTGTCAGCATGACTGTTTAAAGTGAACCGTTTCATAGTCTTAATATTTCAAACTTTTGTGCTTTTGTCATTACCAGACTTGAGCCTTCTCTCATAGTTTCTGAGGAGTACAGATAAATCTGCCCATTGCCTTTTGTCCTAGATCTTCATGCCTTTAATTCTAAGTGTGTCTGGTTAAAATACACGCATACAGCTGGGGTTAAGAAGAATACCTGTATCATATAGCCAGTAGTGATGAGAGAATTAAACTGTAGAAGTTTTGTTGTGGATACTGAAGCTACTTCACAACTGTGAAGCAAGTAAGAGAAGACACTGTAATGGTGAGGTAGCAGTACCTGTGTTACAAGTGTTTCGTTTCATTGCAACTTCTGAGCTGTTCATTGACACTAATGAGGTCAATATTCCAGTGAAGAATTACGTTTTAAAATAAGATACAAGCTGTATACACACATCTTTAGTAACACTGTTTATACAGTGAGAAGGTGTTTTATCATTACCACTCATAATTCTTCTGCATGTATTATGCATATTACCTTGTTCATTTATGGTTTTTGAACTATGTAATAAAGAATGTATTTGTTTCCAGGATCACAGCTCTGCTTTGTTCCGATTGCAGTGTTCTGGATAAAGATATCCTCCTGTTACGTGTTGTTATACAATAGATTGCTGCTGCACCGAAGCTGTTACTCAGAAGAAATGTGCTATACAAGGGTGTTAGAAGTAGCCTGCAATAAAGGAAGCGTTGTGGTAGAAGCAAACCAGCGTAGTGGCTAAATTGTGAAAAAAGGCATCTTGTTTGGAAATCGAATTTAATTAAAAAGCACTCTCAATCTCTAGTAATATAACTGCTTTAAATTTTCAGACAGTGGGAGTAGCTCACCGTTGCCCAAGTATGCCTCATCTCCCAAACCAAACAACAGCTACATGTTCAAACGAGAGCCCCCAGAGGGATGTGAGCGAGTGAAGGTCTTTGAGGAAATGTCGTAAGTAATGCCTTTTATATCAGCTGGTATCTGCAAAGCAGTAAACCTGTTTACTGAGCCTATTCAACTGCAGATGAATAAACTATTCCAGCTGATGGGTTTTTCAGGAGCAAACTATTCCTATAGTTTGTGCAGAAGAGAAGTTCAAGTGTTTACATTGGTGTGAAGAGAAAATGGAGTCTTTTACCTCTTTTTGTGCATTTATAAAAGGCAACAAAAATCCAAGCAGGAAGGATAAGGTACATTAATTTTCTAAGCATTTAATATAAACCTCTTTCCATGTATTTTTTTTTACATTTAAAATTTTTATGGCTTAAGCAAAAACTCTCCTTGTCATAATTATCAGTTTCAAGCATAGGTTGCATTTTGACGTGTATAAAACACAGAAAATGGAATGAAACATATGTAAAGTGTTTGTAGATGGTAGTATGCTTATGGCATAGACTTTGCTCAATATTTTTGCTGAGCAAGAAATTGGAAATTAAACTCTTGGACATCATGTGTTTTTCCCCTAGACCCAGCAGTATTTGAACACAGCACATGCTGTTGAGGTTGCATGCTAAGCTCCTGTGGATGAAAGAATTAAGGAGGGGACGTTTCTTGCTCTAACAGCATTCGTTGCCTGCTGGGTGGGCAAGGGACCAGTGTTGGGTTGTGGAAAAAGCTTCCAGACAAATTATGGAATATGGGAAATGAGAAGTCTGTTTTATGGAGGTCCTTACAGGGATTTAAAATGACTAAATATGTTGTTGCTGCATTGCTTATCAAAGAAGAATTTGTGCCATTCTAAATTAACCGTGGCATTTTTTCATGTGCATATGTACTGCAGATTTTTCGTGCTGGAAGTTGCATGTTTGTCCAGTAATTACCAAGTCATTTTTTGTGATGGTACTATTTTTAATGCTGTGGATCAGTTAGCTGACTACCAATATGGAAGATGTTTGCCCCTCTGTCCAATTAATCCCATTCCTTGTCATTCACATTTTAGCAATGTATAGAACCACAAAGTTCATGATGTGAAAAACATCAGCTGGCCAGATATATAATCTTTTATCTCGTTGTAGGTCTCGTCAGCCTGTCTCAGCCCCTCTCTTTTCATGTCCTGACAAAAACAAGGTTAATTTCATCCCAACCGGATCAGCTTTCTGTCCTGTAAAACTTCTGGGCCCCCTCCTTCCCGCTTCAGACCTGACGCTGAAGAACTCTCCAAACTCTGGTCAAAGCACAGGTTTGAGCACTCTGACTGTTGAGCAGCTTTCGTCTCGGGTCTCTTTCTCATCTCTGTCAGATGACACCAGCACAATGGACTCCCCAGAGATCCCGGTACAGCAACCGTCCCAGCAGCAGCAGCCGCTTTTGCAAGAAATTCAGACTGAAGACCATTCCTCTCCTCAGAGCTACGTGTTAATCTAGAGCAAGGTGGAGCAGGCCTCTGCCCCGAGACAAGGAGTGAGGAGATCCTAGCTCAGATACATCTGCATGAGGTGGCAACCTTTCAGAACACCACGGAATACTTAGCAGCATTCAAAACAAAAATCTCAACACTGTTCTTGGCAGGGACAGAATCCATATTCAGCATTTTTTTGTGAGAAAGCAGTAATGCCTGCAGAATCCATATTACATTAAGCGTTTTAAGTGGAGACTATGCATTTCATAGTACGTTTGACCAGATTAGTACTGTGTCCTGTGTTCTGTTTCAAATTCTACAGTATAAATAAGCTCTCTCTATATATAAAAAAAATGTTGCCTGTCTGAATAGAAAATGTCTTGCTGTGTTGTGTCCTATGGAAAATACTGTACTTCAGGATTATGTTTACAATTGATCCAGGTGTTTATGTTTCTAACTTCTGTAATACACACAATGCAAAAAAAAAAAAAAAAAAGGCCACAGCAATTGCACAGTGCCCACCCTATGGCCTAGCTTCAGGTACTTCTCTTGAAGTGTAAACTCAGGTAACTTGGAATGTATATCATTGGAATATAAAATATTTTACAGCTACAAAGCTAAAGAGGGAACATCACTCTTTTGCCTTTCCTTGTTTTATGCATTAATATTTCCTCATTACATTCCACTTTCTTGGAATAAGTGCATTCAGATCCAGGTGAATGATGACCCTGGACATGGGTGAACATGAGGAGAACCAGCAAATCTGTGATGTATATCACTTTGTCATGTGCTTACAAGTTAAACAACTGTTGCATTTACTGTCATTTCAATAGATGTAAAATTGTGGCATTTAAAGGTTTCAGGTGTTGCTCAGTTAATGACTGTTAAACTGTTGCAAATAAAGTGTTCAGTACTAGGCTGTACATGAAAAACATTCCATGTTGTGTGTGAGAGGATTTTGAAAGACAAGAATGTTTTTGTTAAAGGACAGAAGTTCTTTCAGGTTTCGTGGGGGGCGATTGGGGATTTCCTCTCATGAGTTTTGTTGGCAGTTAAGGATGTGAAATGCTACTGTTACTGTCTAAAAGTCAAATTAATGTTTAGTTTCTCTTTTGGAAATGTTCATTCATTTGCTGGTTGGAAATAGGTTTTCAGATTTTGTTGAGCAGTGTTAGATGAGCAGCGTTTTATTTATGTAGTGAGTAATTGTGTTTGGATGAAAGTCCAGAAGTAGCAAGTGGGTGTTCTAAGAGGGGTGGGGAAAACAATAGTTTTAAGTTCATGTTACTTAAAGCTTCTCCCATAACTTTCAGTTACTTAAGTTGTGTGTGTAAAAGTGTGCTTTCCCCCCTCCTTAAGTGTGAATAAAAGAAAAATCCATGTAAAATAATCCTGGTTTTGCAGGCTGGACACTTTCTCAAAATAGTACATGGCAAGATTGGGTTTGTGGTGCTCTTCTATTGTACTAGGAAAAGAGGAGTATTGCTTTCCGAGATAATTTCCTGTGATACAAAGAGGACCCCAAAGGCAAAATAAACTTGATGTTCTTGCTCCATTGCTTTCAGCTTGGTGGAACTACGTTTATGCTGTCTGCTCCTAAGAGAATAAGGTTCACTTTTTCCAGGAATTGAAGAGATTAGTAGCCTGCAGCTACTAGGAGCATTTAAACTTGCTCTTTTATGTTTTTTTTCTGCTTTTGAAGATGAGATTGGAGGGGGGTGAGAATGAGCCACCAGTAACTACTCACTAGATATATGCTTTTTTTGAAGATAAAGCATTGCTTCCTTTTTATTAGTGAGTTTTTGTTAACGCTGTCTTACAAGGTGGAATTCACAGCCTATAAAATATCCACTGTTTTTTTGACTCCCCTTGCAGAAAATGTAGAAGGAGAGAGGTCTAACCATTTTCATGTGAAAAAGCTTCTTGAAACACAACAGCCATCTTTAACCCTACTAATCTCAGGCCTAGGTGAAAACACTATATATTTTATAGACTGAAGATAAAGGGGAGAAAATACTCGTGATGTAAGTATCGATTCCTTTTAATATTTTTCTTTCTAGACTAACATTGCAGTATGATGACCTTTTTATGCTCTGGTTATGTCCAGATAAGAAATTGTAGTCTCAGTTATTGGTGTTAGGTTACCTGGGGATAATGATGAGTGGTTTTTAGATCAGTGCTGAACTCTGTACAATATTTGCAATGCCATTACATGTTCTTTATATTTTTTCCACGAGAAACTAAATATTAATTAAAATGCACATTTGTTCTTAGCAGAATTGAAGGTTTTGAACCAAATGTGTTAAAGCTAATGCTTTGCCATGTAAATTTCCCAGCAGTTGTTTATCTCAATTGTATTCTACATCCAGCTGTAGAAATTTGTCAAAGATTGTTTAAAGTTTTGTACATAGTTGTACTGTTATTTCTAGCCACTGTGCTGAACAGTATTCAAGTTATCACACAATATTGCTTTACACAAGGAAATGTGTGGCTTTTGTTTTGTATTTTTTTCAGTATAGAAGTTCCTGTGTCTTATTTAAATAAAAATTATAGTTAAAAAAAAAAAGTGGTGGGGACAACACACAAAAGCAGTGGTTCATTTATTTGTTTTGGAAACCGTGCATGAAACACCATAGAAAGAGATTAAATTTTAATATTGTTCCAAATTTGCATCTAGAATAATGCCAACCATGCATGAGTAGTGTGCTATGTCTTCTAGAACACGATAATCTCTTATCTATTGATTTTTGCATAACGCTATACTCAGAAGTGGGGAAAAACCCTAAAAAAGCTGAATGTTTAAATATGCTTTAAATAGCATAATCTGATTCTGCATAGGGAAAAAAGTTATTTGAAGCTCTATATCTGCTGCTGTGTTTGTGGTATGGCTAATTTCAAGTTATCTGTTGAAAATTATGTAAGCCATTAGATGTTTCACTATGTGAAACTAAAAGAAAACCCTAAAGGATGTGGTATAAATCTACTGACAGTCTTGGTTTCATGTTGTTTTGTATGACTCAAATGATTGTCATTTGACTTGCGGAATAATTCTTTCCAGATGGGGGTGAGGGGGAAGGAGGAAGAAAGAAGGATAATATTTAAATACATGTAAATCCTCCAAAGTCAGTGTTTACTGAAGAGCACTATGGCAATAACCATCAAGAATGGATTAATGCTTATTTGTTGTCAGTCAGTGGAAATTTTAAGTTTTCAGCATCCCAAAGATTACAAGGTTTCTATGTGACTACGTTAAAAACATTAACTGGAACTTAACTAAAAGTCCTGTGCAGAGCCAGAAGTTGGTCTTCAATGACCTGTGTGGGTCCCTTCCAACTTAGGATATTCTGTGGTGCTGTGATCCCACCCACCTATGAGAATGCTTGGTGTCCTTCAGTCAGAAATGGCTTCATTGCAGCCATTTCATCATCAGCTTGAAGGGATTCCTAAGAGTAGTTTTATGACGGTCCTGTCCCCTAAATGGTTTTGGCTGCAGCAGTTTCAGGCTGTCCTTGAGTGGGAGAGTGTTTTCTCTGGAAGCACTTTCACAAAAGTGTGTAGCTTGTCCTACAGAGATGCGATGCAATTTGTGTCACAGGGAACTTTTAAGCATCCCCATGAACCTAGGCCTTGCTTGGTTAGTCATATTTTGGATTTTTTTCCACGAGCCACTTTTTGCATGCTGCGTGTAACTCGCTGCCTTTATCTTCCCCAAAGCTAAAACAAGGTGTCTGAAAAGCACTAAAAGTATAGAGCTAATGAATTAATTTTGCCTTGAGTCCTTGTTTTGTGAATAAAAGGTCTTGGCTTGAACATTTTCTAGTAATTCATGGCTCTAGAAGTGAACACTTCAGAGACTGGAGGGCTGTAAGGGGAGCCCTTGGGTGTGTATGCTGGGGTAGGGGACAACAGATAGTGTGACCTGCTTCTTTTAGCAAACAGGGTGCTGTCAGGGAAGTGATTTCTGGCTTTCTGACAAATTAGCTCTTGGGAAGGTCCAGATCCTGGCACAAGGATAGAGTCTCAGTATCTTCACAGTATGTAAGCCTAAGTAACACGAACAAGAGAAATTGTGATGTCAGCCAGTATCTCTTTCATTCAGTTGCAAGCAAAGACCACTGAGGCTTAGCAAACCAGCTCCTGGCCTTGCTCCAGGGTAGTGGATTGGGACCTTCAGATGTTACTTGAGGTACAAGCCAAGCAGTTTTGAGATAACATAACTAGTAGAAGTTTATGTCAATTACTGTTGTAAAACAGCCTGCCTTGCTGTTTAAATACAGCCATGAAAACACAGATTTGACGCTACTCAGCTGGGAGGAAATAACCAAAGTTCCTGCTGTATATGTCCAGAACCTGAATGCAAGGAAAAAGTGAATTAGAGCTGGGAAAGTACACGCATTACACATACAGTCATCCATACTTGGTACTTGGCTGGAGGAAGTTGTTTGATCTAAGATTGACATGCAGTTAAAATGTGTGTATCCTGTTTCTGTTTGTATTAGTGTAACGAGTTCTGGAAAACTCTCTAATTTGGGAGAGACTGTAAAAGGCTCCGGGAAGAGCTATAGGAATAAAGTACTGGAAAAACCAGAAGGTGGCTGTGTAGGAGCTCAGCATGATTAACTTGATGGTTGAAGAGTGACTTAATTTCAGTTAGTAAATATCTACACACGGGAAATACTAATGAGCTTGAAGTTAGCAGACGTGGAATATTAAAGCAGTAAGAAAATGAAGGTAGATGAATTCACACAAAATGTGGATTTGGTTTAGCACTAACTGTAATTAATAACTGGGCCACCATGCAAGGAAGGATTTTTTTTCAAGTATTGGTATGTTTGAAATGAGATGATTTTACAAAGAATGTGCTCAAATAAGGTTTCTATAAGCCTTACTAACTTGTGATTATTTGGGGCATTTTACATTTCAGTTGATGGTAAAGAGGTGGAATTTTTAAACTACCCTAAGAATTCTTGCCTCACTAAAGAAGCAGATGCTGCAATATTTTCAGCTAGAGGGTAAACACATCTTTTAAACTGTCTGCAATAGGTCTTTAAGGGTAACTTTCGGCTTCTGGAAATATTTGGTTTGTCAAACATGAATGAAGTCTCCAGTAATGCAGAGGTAGTTGAGTAGCTTTATTAGTTCTTTTGATTTTGGCACCTCCTCGATAGTGCCATAATTATGGAGAGGTGGTAAGAAACTGGAGAGTAGGTGTTGTCTTTTTGGAGTGCAACAGGTCACAACAATAATGTATTACTCAAGTGGGGCTGAGAGGAAAATGCTAATTGAGGAGGTAGGGAGTTTCCTCAGTAAAGGCCACATTGGAAGTGAGTGAACATGTAAGTTAAACTGCAAATTCAATTGATAACAAGAAAGAAGAGCAATTAGATGAAGCTGGATAGGGATGTGACCCTATTTTTAATATCAAGTTGAAATTTTGTCTCAGGTTTTAAGAAGTTCTGATGGGAAATTTTTAGGCTGCCTTGATCTGTAGTCTGGAAAGCTCAGAGGCAGAGGAGCTGGAAGCCTGGGAGAAGAGAAGGTCATGCAATATCTTCCCCCATTGAATTAGAGACTGAACTTCATTATAAAACACAATTAGGCTAATAACTGTGCCTGTAGAAAAGTAAGGGGGGTGTGTGTGTGAGATTTACTTTTGTGTATGTGCATAGTGAAGTGTGTGGTGAAACTTCTCAGTGCTTTGTGTAGCTGTTGGTTGAAAATAGGGTTTGTGCAGGGCAATAGTAATACCCATGGTAATCTGTTTCTTGTACCTTTGTTTTTAACTTTTACTTCTCCAAATAAGTACTAAGTAAATAGAATCATCTAAATCCCAGACTACCAGGCATAAGTCATGTTAGCTAATGGGTGCCCACCTGCTTTTCGCAGGTGAGATCTGAGTGCTCTTGAGATTTTTATGGACAGAGGTTCTTTCTCCAAGGAGGAGAAAGTTGAAAGAAACTAGACTCCCTGTTAAAGTTTGGTGCCAAAAGGCTGGGTGATGCCATTAGTCCCTTTGAGTTTTATTTGGATAAGAATTTCTAGTTGTGCACTATCTCTGCAATACAGAGGTTTCTCAGAGGGTAGCAGCCTCCTTTTCCATAAGGTTGGTGCCATCTTTGGGCTTGTTACATAGGGAAGCTACAACTCCTTCCTGTGAAAGATTTAAAAAGGGTGTTGCCTTTGGAAACTAAGTACTGTTTTTAGGAAATGGGAAGGGGGGGAGCGTTTAAATCTGCTTTTGTGATTCCTTTGGATTCTAATTAATAGTATATCCTGAGAATGCTGAGAACCATTCATTTTGATGTCAGTTGCTGAAAATACAGGAAGCTTCTGATGTAGCTTTCCATCTCTATGACAGTACAGAGATGGTACCATACTACAGACTTTCGCTGCATGGTTATATTTTGGATGGGGCATGTAGGTGTATTTTAAAGATTGTCACTTCATTCAGGGGCTCTTGTTCATTAAATGAGTTTGAGTACAATGGTGGATTTGGTTTTGGTTCTAGTGAAGAATTCCAAGGAGATAGTTTAAACACTTTCTGAATTGAGAACCTAAGGAATCTGTTCTCTTCTAGGGAGGATGTTCTAGTTTTCCTCTTCTGCAGGGCAGTACTAAACCTTTAGGAGTAGGGGAGTGATGAAGACGGAAGCAGTAGGTCTTGCACTTTCTAAACAATGGGAAAGCAAAGGCAGCCTAGATCTCTGATTTGGAGGGTAACCTTGTATGTCTGTATTGGTACGTACAGGATGTTCCTTGGGTTAGGAAGACAGCGGATGCCTTAATACTCCAGAGGAGTATTAGCCTGGATAAATGTCATTTGTTCTGTAAATCAGGCCATCTGTAGATTGCAGCCTGTCCCTTTGGTTGCATCCTGGCTGAAAGGCTGTGAATGCCGCTCTGTATCATGACTTGACTTTGTATTCAGTAAGTGAGAAAGTGTACCTCCAGACTGCACAACAAACTGCTACCTCTGTCTGGCCCAGGGGCTTTGTGGCACTGGCTCTGTCCTGTGGGTGCAGGTCTGCCAGAGCGGGAGCTGTTGTCCATCTCTCAGCCTTCACCATCATGGAAGTTTCCATTTCCCACCATGGCACGTACAGGCTCTGCTGGCCCCTCCTGCATGGGAGTCTCATTTCCACCATCTCTGATGACTGGGAGACAACGTTTTGTTGTTGCAAATTGGGGAAAAACCTTCAAACCTGGACTCCTGCAGCTGTTGGAAGTTATGGCAGCACCATTGTGGTGTTGTACACTGGGGACAGGAACATCATTGCCTGAGTCATGGTAAGACTGGCCCCAAGCTACTTGATACTGTTGTGGGTCAGGCGTTTGGGATTTTTTTTCTGATATGCCCTGGTGCAGAAACTTAAACCTTGATGGAGGTTTTGAGATTGCTGATGGTATATATATTGGATTAATCTTCCCTGGAGAAAGGCACTTGCTTCACCTCGGCAGTTGGCCCTTGCAGAAAGGAACTTGGTTTGCACTGGTACCGCTACACAACAGGACTTATTTTAGGGCCATAAAAGCATTTTCTTGTATCTTGAAACACTTTCATTTTTTCACTTGGATAACAACCATTAAAGAAAACAACATTATGTACCTCAACCTCAATTAAGCTCTGCATTAAATACTTCACATGTTTGTGGGGAACAGAGAGGGAACCCAAACCATTTGTAGACAAGCTGCACTGTTCATTAAAAACCACCCCAGGACAGACAGTTCAATCTGCTCCTCCAAATCTCAAGTAGGAAAATTACCATTATGGATTTTTAGTGTTTTTCAATTGCATTTAATATTTGCTAACAGGATGAGCTGATAAAATGGATCGGGGCAAGAGAGGGGCTGTAAGGCAGTGTCAGTGCAGCATTTCTTCCTGAATACCTCTGTTTGCTTTTTGATCTTATTTCCTTTTATACTTTGTTTCGGCAACATTCCCATGGCTTAAACTGCAAGCAGTGAGATGGACCTGCACACTCTGAGGTCTAGCCAGGCTTTGAAGCACAGCACTAGTAACTTACGAACATTGCAAAGGCTAGTGAAGCCAAGAGGTCTCCTGCCTCCAAGGAGACCTGGGTCACTTCCCTTAAAAATGAAAGCAAAAGCTGCAAAGTGCTCAGTGCTGGGGGGGGCGGGGAGGGAAGGTTAAGAATTAACAAAAGGAAGATTTTGTTCAAGTAAAGCATCTTGTAATAATTTCCCTACATGAAGAGCAGCAGTGGCTGTGAGTATCTTGCATGTGAGCTTGGCTGTGGTTTGGTGACAAGTAGAGGTGACCACAGGTCTTGCCTGAGGGCTGTGGTAGTGCTGCTGGCATCTCCCCACTGCGCAGCCTCACACCCCTCTGTGGCCTCTGCTGCCTCAAACTTTTTTTTTTTTTTTTTGGGGGGGGTGGGTGGCAAATTTTCAGCCAGATCAGTACCACTGCAGGCTCTTTTCCAGCTGGAAATGACCTGCTATGACAGTGGTGGCCCATGTTTAGATGGGTTTGGGATGCTCAGAGCCCTGGGCAGGCTTCTGTGACTTCAGGGCACAGACTGGCATTTTGGGTCAAGAGCCTTGAATTGCACCTATGCCTCTGGCTCTTGCAACTGTGGCTGCCGACTCCAAATCCAGGGAAAACCTTGCAGAAAAGGCTGGATCAGCCCAAGACCCAGCTGAACCGCAGATCAGCAAAGTCCCCCACAGGGCTTGTCTCATTCTTTGTGTTGTCTTCTAAAAATCTTTCTGAAAATCAAACTCTCACCTGCCACACTGAGGGCTGCTCTCTGGTGTCAGGCTTTGGTGTTCTAAGTTCAAGGCAGAGATGATCATGGGAGGACCACAAAGACTGCCAAAACAGTCCAGAAAAATAAGCAGCTCTAACAGCAAAGTGGCACATGATTTCAATTCCTGTATTCTATGTGTCAAGGGTTTATTCTGAGGATTGTACTTGGAATAACAGGAGTTTGGGCTTTCTCCTTGTTGCCTACTGCTCCTGTTACATTCAGCATGCTTGTTTCTTGCAGCCAGCTGTTATCCACCCACCTAGATGGAGACAGGGTTGGATGATTTAATTGTGTAGCACTTTTAAAGTTGTTTCTTACCTCGCTCCAGCTTGTTGATGAAGCAAGCATATGGCTTCCAACACCTGTCCTCGGGCCTTTCCTACTGCCATAATAGCTGTGGAAGTCCAAAATAAAAGAAATACCCTGCAGAGTAAGTTTCTGGGATAGATGAAAGACTTTTGTTTAAAGAGAAGACTGGCTGTAACTTCTTTAACAGCTTAGGTAGGTCTGCTCTCTCTTCTAAAATTGCCTATCTACTTTTTTTTCCTCATTTTTTTGGGTATTCCTCATCCCATAAAGATTCCAACAGCAACCAGTGTAAATAGCTGGCAGGTATTGTCAGCCAGGCTTCTACCTCCAAGCTACAGCATGCTTCTCTCAATTTAAATTTTGTAATTTTTTCCAAGCAGCCAAAACTTCAAACCCACTCTAGATTAATTACGAGGCTGGGCCCATGAAGCTTTAGCTATGGTAGAACAGAGTTAAAAGCTGATGCAGCTGCTGGGAGCTGAACACTGCTGCCTGGCAAACAGTGGCCTCCTCACTTGGTCATGGACTCGCAGAATGGTTTAGGTTGGCAGGGACCTCTAAAGGTCTTCTACTACAACCCCTCTACCATGGACATTTTTTTACAAGATCAGGTTCTTCATTGTCCCATTGAACCAGACCTTGAAGATTTCCAGGGATGAGGCATCTGTCTCTTCCCTGGCCAAACAGTTCCAGTGTCTCACCACAAAAAATTTCTTTCTTATGTGCCATCTAAACCCTACACTCTTTTAGCTAAAAACCTGCCACTTGTCCTTAGGCCCTGATAAAGTCTGTCTCAGTCTTTCTTACAAACTGTACCTATTGAAAACAAAGCTCCACAGTAAAGTGTCCCCCTGGAGACTTCTGGACCCCAGGCTGAACAACCCCAGCTCTCTCAGCCCTTCTTCATAGAAGAAGAGGTGCTCCAGCCCTTTTGACTTGTTTCGTGGCCCTCCTCTGAACCCACTCAAGCAGGGAGAGGTCCTCTGCTAGCAAGTACCCTGTCTGACTTAAAGGGAGGGCTATACTGGTTTGTAATTAGTCAGTGAGGGGAAAAGCCAATTTTATGCTTGGGAGAGCACTTTTAATGAATAGCCAGGTAATGGTCTGATTGACTGCAAGGCCAGTCCGCCTTGGTGCTGGAGGCTGGCTGGTTACCCAAGGTCAGACTTGCTGGACCTGCAGGGCCTGTTTGGCCATGGTGCCCTTGTTTACTGTCCCAGGAGAGGCTCTGTTCGTGTGCACCGTGCGTGTACACTGTGCTGGGCTGAGCATGCAGAGGGGGAGGATGGCAGCCCCAGCAGCTCTGTTGTACTTGGTTGGCCAATGAGGTGCTAGACCATCTCAGCATTTCTGCTCTTCAGCTGAAACAAAGCCTCTGCTGCTTAGCTGTTGGCAAGCCTGGTGGTTGCTCTGCTTCCTGCCTCCCCCATATGGTGGCTTGTTTAAAAATAAGACATTTACAGGAGCAGAAGTTGTAAAAGTAGGCTAACCAGAGGGGGATTTGCAATAAATGCTTGGAAGGAAGCTTGAAGTGAGGAGGGACCCAGTACTGGCAGCTGCACCTTTACCATGTTGATTCTTGCTGCTGCTCTGACATCTGATCATCTTTGGGAACTGCACTGAGAGAAGACAGGACCTTCCAGCTGCCCCTCCTCTGCCCTGGGGCTACTGGAGCCCACACACCCTCAACAGCAAAGCTGGACAGTACACCCACCATTCATTCCTCAGTGCTGCTCATCCAGTATCCCCTGGCACTCACATGGGATGTGATGGAAGGAGGCACATAGCAGTTGACAGAGGCCCCAGGAAAAGGCGTCCTGACATCAACCTCCTACTCTGCTGAGCCTTTCCAGGCTCAGATCCTGTCAGGGCTTATAGGCCATGACATTTCTTGTATTCCCACTTGGAGCAAAGCTGCTTGCTGGTCACCTGGTTGCTCAGGTGGTCCCATTTTTTCCTAGCATATGCCTAATGTTTGAAGCCCCTAGTGTTTGAAGGGAATTTAAAAGGATGTTTGAGGAAGGCAGGTGGCTGCATGTGGTCAAGTGGTCCTGCTTCACATACATTAGTGTCATGCCCATGCAACGTTGGATACGGAAACAGCAGAAGGGAACAAGGTAAGTCCTATTCTACTGTGTTGGAATAAATCATGGTCATTTAAGAAGGCCAGAAAAGTTACTTCAAAAAGTTACTTGTTAGTTTTCTCTATGAGCTGTTCAATTGCCAAGGCTCACAGTCCAACTCCTCTGAAGCAGCTGCTCTGAGATTTGTAGAAACCTTGAATCATCAGAATCAATTACATAAAATTTAATAAACTTCAGAGTAAAGACAGTTAATCAATTGCCACTGTTTTCATCTGCCATAGGGGTTCTGCATCTGTTTTTATTTTAAAACAACCCGCTACTGAACCAGAATATGCAACTGGAATGAAGCATATAAAATAAAGATGGACATCATGTGTGTAGAAAAATAAATTCTGTAATTTTACCAGGATGATGAACTGCCCTGTTGTCACAAGCACTGCTGAGCCTGAAGGCACAGCACAGACAATCCTCTCAGTGGTGCTGGCCTGGGAGTGACTCCACAGCCCAGGCTGCTGAGGAGCACGTGCCAGGCAGTTCCTTAGTAGCAGGGAAGTATTGTTTCTAACTCTGTACTTAAGATTTTTTGCCTTAACAATGTCTATTTACAGGATGGTAGCTTTCCTGCTCTGGTTTTCAACTTCAATAAATCTTTACGATAATAATGCATTGTACACAGGGACTTCAATTGCTTTTCTTTAAGCAAAATCAATTACATTTTCAATACCTCTGACTTCTTGGTTTTTCTTTGGTTTTTTGGTTTTTTTTTTTCATTTGAAAGTGTGAAAAAAATTGCATTGCAAATGAGTCAAAGCTTAAGTAATTTCAAAAATTACATATTACAAGAAATCAATGCTTAATATTAACTACTTAGTAGTGCAGTTTGTGTGAGGAGGAGGGAAAAGAAAAAAGCCTGCAGCTGTGGTTTGCCTTGTGTGAAAGGGATGATCATTCTGGTCCTTTCCTTCCTAAAAACAGGATAAGGATTCAGAACATCTTTAGCTGAACCTCTGCAATGCTCTTATTTGTCCCAATCAAGACAGGAGTTTGGTTTTTTGTGCCTTGTTTTGATTATTTTGACTTTTTTTTTAAATCCTGGAAGTCTAGAATCTGTGACCTAAAGAACAAACACACATTTTTTTGAGCCTTTAAGAACAGTTAATTGGCTGTTTTGAACTCAATGCAGCCTCCTCTCTCCTTTTCACCTAATTGCTTCAGCTACGAAAAAATGCTGGATTGGATTGTCCACAAGTGTTTTAGAAACTATCCAGACAAATGTAATCCACTGCAAGTTTAGCAACCACAGACTTGCTTAAAGTTGCAAGGATCTGTTTAATGATTTTGTGGTAACCCAGCTGGGCTGAAGAGCAGCCCGGCTCTCCCTCGAGCGCCTGACACTAACATTTTTGGCACTGCAGATAATTACAGCTTGGGATGAAGAGGATTTCGGGCAAACAGTCTCTGTTATGAGTACAAACTAGCACTCCTAAGTGTAAGTGCACCCCAGTGTAAACCTTAGGTATTTCCCAGTTAATCCCCTTTGTAGATGTTTTATTTACTGCCAGAACTGCAGCCCGAAGTTGTGAGTTCAGCTCCCTCTTAATGCTCAAGAAAGTTACGGAGTGCAGAAAAGGCAGCTCACTGAGCAGGGAGCTGCCAGTACCACAGAGTAGCAAATGCTGTGGTAGGAACCAAGTTTTATGTTTGGAAAGAGTAAGGCATTGACATCAGATTCCAGGTCTTATGTGCCTCAGGGCCCCAGCTGGGCTGGGGATGCTGCAAAGAGAAGATCAGACCCTCTTGTCCCATTAGACATGAAAGTCCACTGCTACGCGTCTGAAGAGCTTCTCTGGCAACAACTGAAGTACTTTGACACTTCCAGGTTATGGGATGGGATAATGACAGTTTTGAACAGCGGTGTTTAAAACTTGCTGAGGGTTGAGCCTGATGAACTCTGGTCAATCCAACCTCGTATCCACTGGTAGCACATGCCTTTTTAGATAGGAGGCACCAAATGCACATTACTGCTGCTCAGTACACACATCCAACGATGCTGTGCTGCACTCAAGAAGAAGTTGGCCAATTTAGTGAACTTGTACATTTATATAGTTATTCAGGTACTTAGTTACCTAATAGACCATGAGGCAGGGATTAACTGAGTGTACAGATAACTGGTTGTGAAATGCTTCACCAATGTAAAAGGAAAACCAAGCAAATTAAAAAAGGCTGAACATAATAAATTGTAAAGCAGGTCCTATACAGTACATAGAGCTTGTGATCTTGACTGGCTACTGACACATCCTCAGGGTGCACCAGGGGATGTCCAGCTTGGACATCTGGAAGAATTTCTTCACTGAAGGTGTGGTCAGGCATTGGAATGGGCTGCCCAGGAAGGTGGTGGAGTCACCATGCCTAGAAGTGTTCAAAAGACAACCAAAAAAGGCACTGAGTGCTGTGGTTTGGTTGGCAGGGGAACGGTTTGTTCCAAGGTTGGACTCAATAGTCTTGGAGGCCATTTCCAACCTTTATGATTCTATGAGCCTTTTCCCCTTCTTTTACAGGGAAGCAAAGGGACACCGCATTGAGTTCAAATTTTCTCATTGTCCTACTAGATTACTATTCAGAAACAAAGGGTACTGTCTAAAAACTGGTCATGCTTATCTTCAGATGCTTATTATGTATCGATTCAACAGCACAACAGCATTCCAGTGGGAATAAAGTTGTGGTTTTTGTCAAAATCATTTTATTAAAGAGTTAATGTCACAACAAGCTTAAAATAACACATGCTTCAGAAATAAATGGGATGAAAAATTCTCAGAACAGAAACAGAAATGGATTGAAGGTATGGTAAAGCATCAGTTCCAAGAAACTTCTGCAAACGGGTGCAAATTCTGTTGGTGCAATGGAGAGAAAACTCAGAAAAAGAAGCCTCTGGGGCATGACTTCTCTTTCTGTAGTGCAGTTTGTCAAATAAGTTAGATTGGAAAGGGCACTATTTCGATGGCTGCACAGACCCAAATTTACTTCTTCAATAATTAGCTCCAGCACAGTTTTTTCCAACTGTGAGTACTAATAAAACAAATTTAGTTGACATCTTAACATAGCAGTAATAGATATATTATATACATGATAGATGTTTGACTCATGCAGCCTCTTCTTCAGTTACATGATTCCTTTTTAATTTACTCAAGAAACATTATAAAAAAATAGGTTTGCAATTTGTATTTCACTCCGGTGTTAGCTCCACATCACCCCAGGCAAAGACAGTGTTTCAGCAGATAATCTAATTTGGCAAGAAATCTGCCCTAATTCTTAACCTCATTTTTGTAAGTCCACATAGAAAATAAATGCGAACTCTTTATACAAAACAAGAGCAAATAACCGTACCTATAGAAAAGGGGATTCATTCCCTTTAGTTTTATTATCATGGCACATACTTTATAGTTTCACAACAGCATACTAATTTTCATTTAGTTTTTTTATACTCCAAAATAGTGTTGATGAAGGGAAGAATGTGAGTTACCAGAGGCAGCTGACTCATGCATTAAGCAATTCATGTTCTTTATCGGTTTTCCCAACAGCATCAGGATTGGATAATGGGTCAAGGTCAGCAAAGAGACTGAACCAAGCAGTCAAGTCTTTAGGATTCTTTGTAGATTCTGAAAAAAGAAAGTAAAAGAAATGCACAGACTTGTCAGCTATTTTAAAACAAAACTGACTGAATGTTTGACTGAGGTCAAACAAATGCCATGCTATTGTTTAATTTATTACCAAGGGCACTTCTGACAAGAAAATAAGAATGAATGATTGCATTTTAAAACACTATCTTTGTCAGAATATAGAACTTTAGTAAGAATGAGTGTTTTACATGTCTGCTATGTATTTTCTATGGCTCCTGCCATATAAGTACAGGAACACTTTAACTAGAAATAGAAACAATCTCACTCTGTCTAGCTTTGTTTCATGAAAGGTATTTGAGTGTGCCCCTGCATGCCTGCAAACAAGCAAAAGGAAAGTGAAGGCAAATTTTACTTTCAACCTCTCTTACAGGACTAAATTCCTTTGCCTAAATCCAATTCATGTGACTGTTCCGTCTCCCCTGTATGCAACCAACAAGGTCATTACTCATCTGGAATGAAGTTTTAATGGGAAGGCATTGGCTGGAGAGAGAAAGAGAGGGGTTATATTTGATAGTCAGTCTCCAGTACAGCTTCTAGTATAATTTTGATGGATATAGACAAAATGTGAATAGGGAATATATCCAACAGCAGCTGGATTACTGCACCTCTGTGTCCACACTGACATGTATTTCACAGAGGTCTCCTGCCTGCTTTTATTCCAACTGGGCATATGTTCAGGTTAAAGCAGTAACAACTTTGGGTGCTATGAAGAAGGCACATCTCCACTTGCTTTGTTTTTGTGACCCTATGCCCAACATGTATTATACTGATAGTGAAATAAGATGTGCTCTTCTCTCAGAGAGATAATGGCACATGAAAGATTTCTTTGTGACACAAAGAATTTACAGACAAAATAGGCCTGGCATGACACTCCTCTTGGTACCTGCCACTTTCAGAACCACAGATTCCCAAATAGCTGAAGACCATTCCTTTAGCTGGTGCCAGTCCTGTGGCTGTGTAATTGCACTGATTTCCAAACCAGTTTCCAAAACACCTTAACCCTCTTTTCATTTTTTCTGCTGAGCTGAAAAATGTCAGGGGAAGGAATACATGTCACCCCTTTCTTCTGCACCGAACATCATCAAATGTGAATGCACAGAATCTGCTACAAACTGGCAACGGAATTCAGCATAATCCTGGTTCACTTATCCAGAAAATCCTAGTCAAAAATCAGCAGGCCTTTGTCTCAGGAAATGGCAGGACTATGCACTCTTGGCTCAGTTGCAACAAGTGAATTAAGTTTTAAACAGATGATTACTGATATGATGCACGTTTATCAAAAAAAAATTGCAATTAGGCTCTTCTGCCTTATCAGCAGCCTGTATTTTAGCCACAATGCTAAATCCTAGAGCTTCAAAACATTGTTTAGCTCAAAGTGCATGCAGATACTATTCCGTGTGACTCAAAATTAAAGTAGGTAAACGAAGCTGTAGCTTCAAGTCCTTTGTTATACAGTAAATTACTCTTTTGACATGCTATTAGCACTAAGCCTACCAAAAATATACATAGGCACACATACCATACACCTAATCAAGGTGAAACAGAGTAATCAGGGAGCACAAGATTGAGCTGTAGCTACTACAAAAATAAGTTTTTTTATGACAGTAACTGAGAAGACATGAGATGCTATACAAGATACCAGAGCTAAAAAGGAAAAGCAAAGTAACTGAAAAAAATACATGACTATCACCTTTCACAGGTATCTTGTCATCATTCACATTCAGGCTGTGTTGTTTCTGTGCTGGCTGTGGTATTGATGGTAGGCTCACACTGCTGGCTGCCCATCCTAAAATTCAGTAATACAGCAGCATTAGCCTGAGAAGTTACTTTGTTAACTCCAACACCCCAGTGTCTGGCAGCATCCCACAGAGCAGCAGAGTATTACATTTATGGCCATTCGTATCTGTCCTTGAACACAAGGTAAGCAGTTAGACCTGCGTAGGAGCAACATCCTTTACAAGAAAGTATCTGCAGATCACTTTCCTCATCTCCAGATTCAGGCAACTATACTCTTTTCAAACCTTTAACCTGGCCAGAAAAGAGTTTTGTTTCTCTTATTGAATCACAGCTAATATTCATTCACAGAAAGGCCAGTTCAGCAACCAAGTCGAACTCAGCCGTAGGGAAAAGAATCACTTACATTTGGGTGGAAATACCACACATAATAAACATTTTTTCCACCTGAAAGTTCCAAAGACTTTCATTTCATCCACTGTTCCAGACAAAATCTTATTTAGGGACACCAGATTTTTTAGTTAATTTTGAAGTAATTCTGGAAAAAAAGGTAATCCATTGCAAAAGACTGAAGAATTAAATTCAAGTTTAATTACTTTGAGTTAATTTAAAACTACATTTTAATGGAGTATTTCTTTTTGCTCTTTATTTGAAAGGATCTTCTCAGCAAGAAGAGAGCAACTATGCAGGAAAAAGTGAAATAATTTTTTGTTCTTAAAAAGAGTAATGATAAATACACTTAACGAGGCCAGATGAACAGGCTAGCAAAATGAACTACAGGTAGTATACTGCAGAAACATATTAGGAAAAAAACAAAACAATTTTTGTCCCTTGCTTAAGATATTTAAATTCATATCCTTTATTACACTTAGAGGACTGGAGATAGCATTTCTAATTTAATTAATAGTTCCTTTAAGTTTGGCCTGGTCAATTATCCATCTAATTTGGCAGTATCACAAACAGGATGCTCATCTATGCACCCAGTTACCATTTCCTTATTCAGTCTCTTTTTTCTACAAGTTCATGCTTTCACGTCCTTTTTTACTCTTTTTGTCCTTCCTCCCCTTACCTTCTGCTCTTTTGGGAGCCCTGTTAGACACTGGCACCCAGCATCCTGACAGGTAATGCAACAACCACATCAGTCACATCAACAACCCTTCCTCTCTCAGTAGATTATTCTCATCACTCTCTGATCTTGCCTATAAAAGGTCTAAAGCCCAAGCTGTGTTATAAAAAGAGGCAAGAAGAGCTTTTCTGTAAAATCACATGAATTAGGAAGGAAATTTAAAGCCACAAACATCCTCTGTATCTGTAAGGAAACTAACCAAAAACTTCTTCAAAATCTGGATGCAGAGTGCTCACGAGTATTTGCTCTAGACGAAGGTGATAAAGGCTTGTGAGCCAGCCTGTGCCCTCTGAAAGTGAGGTTTTAGAGTTTAATCTTTCAAATAAGCAAATTTGAATGATAAATACGGAAAGCATGGCATTACCCCTTCAGAATGATGTACTTTTCCAGGCATTTTCTCTGCTTGTGCTACAAACAAGAATGGCAGAGGACATTACACACAACTACAGTAGACTGCAATGCTTTTGTGTGCTTGGAGATGCATTGTGAGAAAGTGTTTGATATGGCAATGAATGACAACAGGTAAATTCAGCTGCTTAAAAAAATAGGGCCAAATCCCAATTTGATAGAAATTAATGGGAGCTCTGCCAGAAACTTTCTGTGTAAGTCCCAGTGACTTCAGAAAGATCAGGAATTGGCTCCCTGCGACACCACTGATGTTCCTTTACACTGGTGTGCTTGGCAGGTCAGAGAGCGAAACACTTCAGACCAGAGAACTCCTTCGGAGCCCTCCCTCCTTTTGAGTCCCTGGACTAAGGTCTGGTAGGCAGCACATCCGTGAGAGATGGTGTGGCCTGGCTGTCATTTAATGAAACGCAGGCAGCTCAAGAGCCACATAGAAAACGAGAAGAACCTAACAACAGCAACAAAAAACATCCAGCCAAATACACTCCAGAAAATATGTGATACTTCCATAACGAAATTACTGATCTATGAAGGTACTGGGAAAGACTGACACAGAATTTTTATTAAATACTTTCATCAATTATGTTTTCAGTGAGCTACAGAGAACAACTTTGCCTTTCAAAACCAAACCGCAGCCTATCAATTTGAAAGCAGTTGTTGGCCCTAAGCCTGTTTTGGTTTGCCTGTTCACAGGATGGCTTTGTTACGTGAACAGACAAAAAGGTGATTGCCAAGACAGCAAGGAAACCAAACAGCTTGCTGTTCAGCAAGCGTCTTCACCAACATTGCAACAATTAAATTTAGAAATGGAAATGGTGAGCTGTGCATTTTCTTACCAACTAGAATATATGCACATGCAGGGAAGATAAAGAGCAGCCCTTAATGGTATGAATGAGTAAGCAAATGAGGTCATAAACATTGTGAAAAGAGAAAGCCAGTGCTCCCTCTGAAAAAGTAGAAAAGGCAACTGAACTACAGAGCTGTATCTGGAGGAAAATCTAAAAGATATGTTGGGAGCATGCTTGAAGGCTATTATATATATATATATACATACATACATACACACACACACACATTTATATGTATTTTAAACCAGCACCTGGTAGCCCCATAGCAATTCAGAGTCCCATGGTGCTGGATCCTGCCTATAAATACAGCCAGAGAAAACTCCAAGCTGGGAATTCCTGACCCTAACAGTTTATAACCTGCATAGCATTGTGCCTGTTTTACAGATTAAGATCTGAGGCAGAGAGAAAACAAAGCCCCAAAGATTTATGAGCGTGCTTAACATAAAATAAGTAAGTAATCCCACTGAAGTTAATAGAAAAGTTAATGTGCTTAAAGTTAAGCATGTGAGTTTTAAGAATCTTTATGGTCTTAAGGCCAAATTCACACAGGAAGTATGCAACATTGAGGCTACAGTGTAGCACCTCACACTGAATAATTATTAAGCAATCCTACCAGTTAGGGAAAAAAAAATGCAGAAGATGTATCACAAGTCCTCAGTAAAAATAAAATTCATATATTCTAATATTTCCAATTCGTATGTCTAGATATGCTTATACTCCAGTTAGTATTTTAAAAAAAAAAAAAAGTCTTTCTTCCCATATTTAATGATAAGGTCAAATTATGAATGAAAAGTTGTGAACTGAAATGCAATGTAGTTTAAGATTACAGCTAAGTTTTTAAAAGATATAAAATGGACCAAATTTCATTTTCTGCTAAAAAATATGAAAAAAACCGTTAAAAAAGAAAAAATTCTGAAAACCTTGGAAATATTTAGAAAGATAGAACAAGTAACAAAAAACTTGGAAAGATTATTTTCAGATACAAGCATACAGCTGATTAGCCCCGACTTTTCAAATGCCAGTACATCAATTACCACAATCTCCTGCCAAAACCTTGGAAACCCGTTTGAAAACATCCACATATTTTACCCTGTATTTTTTTTTTTACTCAAAATGATTTTGAGATACCATGTTGACCGGAATGGATTTTCCATTTCTAGTATTCCTTGAATGCAACATATCTGAATTCTGATTTGGAAGTCTCTAACATTGCACCCAATGCCAGTGCAAATGAAAGCTAACAGCCACCTCAGAAAGGATGCACAACTCTGCTTGCTATTTATACCTAAAAAATATTTTTCCTTCAAAAACATATTTACATTTAAAAATGTAAATTACACTGAAATGTAAAATGTATTTAAAAATACGTAAAGCTGTGGGAAAAAAAAATCAATCTCATAATATTTCTGTTGCTATTTTTAGTAATTTGCTTAAAAATCATGTACCTTATAAAAATACATCTAAACCTGTGCATCATTACAAATGTCACTCTCCCATTTTTCATCTAAGTGCTGAAGCCAATGAACCCTAGAGCAGGTATCTTGCTCTAGGGGTGCTGGTAGTAACTGTATTAATTATAAAGTAAATCTGACGTTCTTATTCCTGCCAAAATGTCACAGGACATTTTACATCATGTATGACTCTTCCAGTTGCATGGGTTCCAAGAAATAGTCTCCAGGACAGAATCAGCCTGCTACTCTTTCCTATATCACTCTTCTCCAAGTGAGATTTAAATGACTTGGGACAGAGCCCAAAAAGGCAAGGTCCCCTCCAGCTTGCAAAGCCCTATGAAAAATCCAGCCAGACTGCGAGAAGGACAAAGGTAGGTGCTGTTGGCTGCTTATCACCAGCCTGCCTTCCTCCCTCCCTGCCTTCCTCAAGGCCAAAGCAGCAGCTGAAAGCTCTGCCTTAGTTCCCCTCTTTTCTTTCTCTCAGCAGTAGCTTGGAAAAGCCAAGAGAATTAACTGCACAGAAGAAAGAGGAGGGAAAGAGTTGCATCAGTAACCAGCCTGCAAGAGAAATCCACCTATATAGGTGTGAGGATGAGACAACCCATTCTACCTGATCCATATCCCTACATGCAACGGTATAGGATGCTTGGGGCAGAAAAAAAACCCCAAAAGAATGCAACTGATGTTCACTACATGGTTTAAAAATACTATCCCCAGACAAAATACAGTAATCATTTTTGGTTCCTTGGCCCCTTAACAGAGACAGCAGTTGTGATTAAATCAGTAAAATCCACTCAAACGTATTTTTTTTTTCTGAAACAGAAAATATCTCAAAGTTCTACAGAACATTTCAAGAAATTCAATGAAAACATTCAAGACAGTAATCCTGACTTTAGGTTTTGGGTACTTCATTCAAACACTGAATGAGAAGGGCTAGAAAAACAAAGAAGTTACTCATGTGTTTTTTCTCCAGGCCATACTCTGCTTTAATTTCAGGAACAATTTCTGCATCCATGGCACAATATAAACTTTCACCACACTTCTACATACCAGAAAACCATACTCTAAACCCTAACCCCAACATAATGACAGTACAAACTGAGCTCTCACCGTGTAAGGATGACTGCAAGTCATTCATGTTTTGGTCTAGGAGCTGTGAGGGCAAGTAGCCTGATGGTGCTGGTACTGCAGACGATGAAGTGTTCTCCCCGTCTCTGGCTGAAGAGTTCACGGTGAGATCAGCAGCCTGTCCAAAAACAGCTGTCCACTCTTTGCTGAATTCCCCCTCGTCCAGGGAGGAGGCGTTGAGGATCTCATTTAGTAATACCATGTCATCCTTATCACCAGGTTCTGGCTCCAAGGATCTCACAAACTTTTCCTTTGAGGCTGTCTCAGAACAAGAGAGTCAAGATAAATAATTTTTTTCAGACAAAGCAAAGACGGAACTTTTCAAAACATAGCCAATCTAGGTTTTGTATGTTAAGTGAGATGGAAGATTTTTGCATGAATATTTGTTCTTTTTTAGACTCAATTCTCTTGGACATCTGGGTTTATGCAATAAATAATTCCTTGATTATCTTAGATAAC
Organism: Callaeas wilsoni; assembly: GCA_013398955.1. Classification (NCBI taxonomy): domain Eukaryota; kingdom Metazoa; phylum Chordata; class Aves; order Passeriformes; family Callaeidae; genus Callaeas; species Callaeas wilsoni. The sequence continues at coordinate 58,497 of VWPU01021802.1, read as the reverse complement.
CTCACTGTTGTTAAGACTCACTTTTCATTAAAAATAATACTACAAGTATGCTTAAATATCTATTAAACACATCAAAATCATTACACAGTCTAATATTTAAATCATTGGAAAAGACTACTTTTATGTTGTTTCTTGAAACATTAACTCTCAAAAAAACCCCCAGATTGGTATAAACTGAAAAAAAAAGTAAGACTTGGGGATTATTCTAGAATCTTGTGACAATTTAAATCACCCTTATGACCTCCTGACCAATGCTTGAAATATTGGGGTATTTCCCCATAAAAAAGGTTAGTCCATCTCACAGAGTTAGATTTCTACACTGATCAATGCTGTAGTATTTTCTTTTCTTCTCATAAGCTGCTGAGAAATTATTGGGGCTCACTTTCCTTCTGATTCCCTGTGCTAGTTTTTCCAGCACCAGAACTGCAGCTGAAGAAGCTCTTAGATCACTTCAGCCTTTGCTCTTTAGAAACAACTTTTTCCTATTTTAGAAATGTTAAATAGTTATATAAAATATATGAAACTGGTAACCAGGATCATAATCCTTTTCCAAAATATTTTGAGAGTTAAAGAACTATCAAGGACCCCCAAGTCTTATTTTACTTGGAAGCATTTGGAGCTGCACTGTGGAAGTCTGCAGATCACAAAAACAGTGGTTAGCAAGGCTGATAATGTTACGTTCCTGAAATCCAGATCACTTTATCTTAATTATGCTTGTTTCAAACTTGTGGTAAGGCACAGAAGCAACTTCGTTTTTCCAGAGTTTGGATGGATCAGCCAAACTCTCCAATTGGCATTCAACTTACAAAATGCTTTTAACCCTTTTGGTTTGGGATAAAAGATTGACAGTTTGCAACAGGCCATTTTACTGAAACTCAGCAGCCTTCTCAGCAAAGTTTCCTGGTAACAGCTGTAATAATTTATAATGAAATGGTTGAGTCAGAGGAGGAAAAAAAGCACAAAAATTGTGTTTTAAAATAGGCTCATGCGTCAGCACACACACCTACGGACTAAGAAACAAATAAACCAACACACAATAAAATGATGTTATTACTGAAGTCAGCTGTGAGATTCAACTCCTTTCTAACTCACATTTTGATATACCTCTGTACTCCCTGACAGAGCCTAAAAATTAGAAATAGAAACATTAGAAACACGTCAATTCTCCTGATGTGCCCACTAGACTATAACTAAAATTCCACAGAAAACAGTTTGTTCTCATGAATTTTCAGGCTTTTTTCCCATCTTCAGATAAAGAGCAAAGAATATTAACATTGTCCAAGTACCTCCAGTTCCCCCAAGTTATTCAGCAGGTAAGACAGAGGGGTAAATCCTCCAACAGGGGAAACACACCCGCTGTTTCGAAGGCCCTTAAGAACTCTGAGCTCTATGGGGCATCAACCTCTCAAAGCTGCTCTCAGGAAGCCCATTCATGAACTTGCAGGGGGAGATGCAAAGGGAGCAGCAATTGCAGCAGATCTGCTACGACACAGCACCAACACCACACGTAACCACAAGTGCCCTAAACGGAACAGATGCAGCAAGCGCAGCTCAGAGCAAAGCTCTGCTTCATCTGGGGAACCATTGCAGGAGCTCCATCTTGACTTCAGGAGCAAGTACAACATTCAGTTTTACATGTGAAGAGCAGTCAGGTCTTGCTGCAGGGCGTATGATCACCAGAAATCTGAGGAGCGTCACATTTTGCGGCTCAGCAATCTTCCCGATCCTCCTGTGGGGACGGTACAGCCGTGGCAGGGCAGGATAGGGTGTGTTCAGGCCCAGGCTGCCCTGAGTAAGCAGCAGCAAGTTTTACTCTTGTCTGCAATAAAGGTTATCTAGAAACCAGTCTTGCTTACCGAGATATTACTCATGTGGTGTCTCTGCTAGATTACTAGAATGATATGGACTTTCTCGCTTTACTCGTAAATCTTCTATTACTTCTTTTCCTGTTTCTTTTTTCACTGCCCATTTTCAGTCAAAATCCTTTTTTCTGTCTGCACATGCTGCCTCAAGCTTATAAATGTCCATGAAAAAAATCCAAACTTTCCAATAAAACGCTGAAAGAACAACGTGACTATATGCTTTTTTGTAGTTGTTTGAACAAGCTTCTAGCAATGCTCACAATTCCTTTGTAAACATACCTCATTTTGCTGGTATTAAAAAAAAAGGGGAAGAGAAACTAAAAATATTTACAACAGTACATGATTGGCAACACATGATAAAGACTTCCTTCTGAGACACACATGAAAGTGTACCTCTATCTATACTACTTCACTTAAAATAATACAATATTCATTAGCCTAAAGCTAGCTAGTGTGTAAAATTAAGGCACATGGCTGATATTTTAACAGTGCCATGGCCATCCTTAGTCAATGCAGACACCCCACAGCAGTTTCTGTATCAAATTAACTGTTTAAGTAAAGAAAAAAGTGTTCTAAGTGACATGGCTAAGCTTGTATGAGCAATAACTGTATGTATTATCTGTATCTCCACTAGGAAGGCCCAACAAGGAATGGAACTGAGTAAGAAGAAACCCAGAAGAAAAAAAAAAATGCCACTATCAGATATGCACCGACTTTTTTTATTAACCACAGAAAAGAAGTCATTGTTACCTTATCTATCCACAGATTAGGGGTGCTTCTGCAGACAGCTGAAGAACTTTCTTGGTGCCTGCCCTCGTGAGTGATTCCCCACATGGATAATTTCCCCCCCAGAGCAAGACCCTGTCTGTGGCAAATACCAAGTCAAGGTGTTTGCACCTTACACTTACCTACCATGAAGGCAGTGCTTTAAATACCCCAAACGCTCTCAGTCTGACTGACTAAACCACACAAAGGGATTTTTTTTCTTTGCTTCATTTGCTTTTTGAGTTGCCACAGTTGGGTTTTTTTGCTGAAGTATTTTTTACTCATTCTTCTGAGATATGTAAGTGAAAAGCAATTGAAAAATTATAGACAACACTCTGACTTCTTATGAAAACTTATAAAACTTTAACCCAGATATTTCATATGTTATCTAGTAAAACAGCACATCCCCTTGAGCTGCCAGGGATCTCACAGAAGTATAAGGACAGCACAGTGGATTTAAATAATGCTCTGTCTGAAAGAAGTCACCTGTTCTTACATGGTTTTAAGAAGACTACATTATTTGTTTCTGATGTGCACATTTCTAACACAAAATCTTGTGGTTACTAGTGTATTGCCAAGAGTTGCAGCACAATAACTAAAGAACCAAAGTGAAAAAATTGTGAAATGTTACAGGAGGGGTAAGATTTACAGTGGAACCTACTTCAGTTGGGAAAACAGGATATAGTCCAGTCTACCTAATCTTGAATTACCTGGTATAAACATTTTGTCCCCAATAAGGTTTACATAATATTGTAACATCAGGAATAGTGCCTCTGCTGAGTTTCCTATAACACTGTTTAAATATGGCAGCTGAATAATTTCATTCAACCTTTCAGACTGTGAAAGAAATTAAGATCTAAGATTAAAATTGGTAACTATGACTGAAAAGCAAATGAAAGAGACAAAACAGACATGCACAATCATATCATACCATTTTCTTCAGGTTGCAGGTCTAATAACTCGTCTATAGTACCTAAAAAAAAAAAAGAGCAAATAAAGAAAAATTTAAAGCAACAAACGAAGATCTGCAGTATGCTGACAATCAGTATGTACACACATAAAGATAGTTTTCTTAAGTGTCTTCACCTGAGTTCTGCTCGTGGTTACAATGTCCTTGTAACGTGGAGATGACATCCTTGCCATCATCAGCTGTAATCGAGATCCATAAACACGTCAAATTGCACTTGGCAGGAGACCATGCTTATAAACAATGCCACTATAAGATCAACATGCAATGGTTGTTGGGATTCACATTTTAAATGAGTCATGTTTAAAATGAGCCTGGTTGCAATGAATGAAAGATTTCAAATTCAAAGTGAGGCAAATTTCTGAATAACAACCTGACGGAGATCTTAACCTTTGAGTCCCTGCCTGCTACACTACCCTCTCCAGGCTGAGTGCACCCAACTGAGACAACTGCAACAATCTGACAGGTCTCTCCTGTCCTCCAGAAGCAGAGAAATTTCTTTTAGAAGCTTGTACTTAGGCCAGGAGAGTGCACAAAAGTGCCAGGACCTTGTCACTCTCTAAACTGCCTTCCATACAACGCGTTCTTGCTCATGACACAAACTCTGGGAATAGGGAGAAGGAGTCTTCACCCAAAGAACCCCAAGTCAGGATGTAAGTAACAGCATCTCCTCTGCAGGGAAATAAATGGACTAAGACCAGTAGGGAGTAAGATGTAGAGCTGAGAGTTATAGGCTATTAGAGGTGACACACCACTTAAGTTCTCAGCAAGTTTCTTAGATGAGACATGGAGTTAAAACCATCATCTAGATTCTGTTTATCAGTGAAGAGAAAGATACCTCCCTCAGGTGATTAACCCCTTTTAAGATATGAAGCAAAACATGAGGGAGGACTTACTGCTAAATATGCCTTTCTCTCCCTCTTTCTCTCCCTTATTAACTAATTGAGGAAATCCATCTCCTAGACAACTAAGTCTGTAGCTCTAAAGGCAAAGGAAAGGTTTGCCCACAATATTGTCAGAACTGGAAGGCCCATCAGCTGGAAGCCTCACACAAGAGGCTGGAAAGGTGAAATAGAATTCTCTATTGTGAAATAAAAATTGAATCCCAAACCCTTTCAAGACAATTGCCAATCCCTTCCAAGAGAAACTTCGAGGTGTGTTCAGAATGAAAATGAAACAGAACAGCTTGCTGTTTGTATCATATTATCTTCATAAGGCTTTGCTAGGACAGAAATGTGCTCCTAGCACTAGAATCAGCAAGTCATTTAAGAATCCATGAGCACAATCTATAGATTACACTCTATATAGATACAGACAGGAGAGGGATAAACACACATAAACAAATATACATGATGCTTTCATAGAAGCACAATGCACAAAACCAAAGGGGAAAATCCCAACCCTACGCTGTCTGGCAGAGCGGAAAAGAAAGAGAAGTTCATGAGAGGTGAGATACGGATGGTCACAATTCTGTAATGAAAGAGGTAGAACTGTTGCTCAAAGCCTGCCTTAGTTGAGTGGTAAACATGATGGAGCCAATCTTAAAGGCATCTGTAGAATAATAAGGGAAAATGCAGAGCAATTGATAAAAAAATGGAAGTTATGAAGCAGAGGTAGTTGGTGAGGAAAAGTAAAAAGCAACATAGCTCCCTCATTAGAAGCACTATATCTGTATGACTTTAGAATATACAGGGTAATTTAAGAAAAAAAATCTTAGCAATGGCACAGACCTGCTAGTGTAGGAAAATGGAAAAATTTAGAAGACCAGTTAGAAATATTTCAAAACACTTCAGTTCCTTTTAGGGGCAATGAAGAAAGAGACAGAACAAGGTATTTATATCATGATGAAATATTTTACAGTCCGTAAGTAACTGATATTCTAGAAAACACCTGCTAAGAAAATGTAAGTCAGATTTTGTATCCATATATATTATCTTGTCAAAGATATATATCTGATCTAATTAATTGCAAAATGGGTGAAACTTCAAAACACTGGAAAAGTCCTAATACTGTCTTTATTACAAAAAAACACCCAAACAACAACCATAATTAAACAGAGTGACTCAAGTAACTGTCAGTTACTACGGGCTGGTAGATCACCATTACTCCCAGTTAAAACACTAACGGAATGCCATTCAGTATGGCATCCAGCAAAAGAACGTGAGCATAATAAATGCTCCTATAATAATTTACTGTTGATTTTATGGAAAGCAGACCTAGTTGATAAAAACCAGCTGATTTAATTCTTCAATAAAACTATGAGCTTCTTTCAGTAAAGATATTTGTTTAGAAACAACTTGACTTTGCCCTGCACAGCCTTCCAGCTAAAAAGTTAGCACTGCATAACATGTATAATGAACATATTGAATGGATTAGGAATGTGACAACTAACAGATGTCAAAAACACATTGTTAGGAGAAATAATTGCAAAGTAGAAGTGTTTCTAGTTTAGATCTGCAAGGCTTACTGTTTTATCCATTGCTAGTCAATGGCTTTAGCAGTCATCTGGAAGTAAACACAAAGTCACTCTTGAAAAAAATGTGCAAACAACTAACAGACTATTAGAGGTGGTCAGTCAGTCCAGTCATTCTGTTTCAGTAGTCAGAGCTGGGAGAATTTAGTAGCACCAAGTTGTAGGTTACACCTCCAGGAATAAAGAATATAAGCCATGCTGCAGAAAGGACAAATGAATCCTGGAAAGCTGTGTATAAAAGGAACTGAGTCTTGGTAAATAATGCATTCAGATACGAGCTTCAAACTTGATGTTGCAGCAAAATGGGATGTCCTTCTTAGATACAGAAACAGGAATGTCATTTTACCTTCTAGAAACATGACAGGTGAGAATAACATCAGAAATCTCTTGTCTAGCTATGTATTTCATATTTGAAAAGGGATGTTGTAAAGTGGAATGGAAACAAAAAATTCAAAAATAAAGATGAGATGATGAGATCAAGACATCAGTACGATTAATCCACTGAAATAAAGATTTGAGAGTAGTCTTGACTTTCATGTAGTACCTTTTAAGTATCTTAATGAAGGATAAAATATAACATATTAAAATTATTCTCCATTAATTTAGTAGAAAAAGTTAGATTGTCTTGAAGAATTCCATGAATGAAGATTCCACTTTTTCAAGCACTTCACCACTCTCACTGCAAGCACTTGCTTCTTTAGTATGTACTCAGAATTTCCCTTTCTGTTACTTGTATCCACTGCCTCCTTTCTTTCACAGTGCACTTCCAACTGGAGCCCAGCTGTGTCACTGGGTAATAACAACACATAAGGTCACTGGCAGCAGCTGAACATGATCTTGCCTGGCTTTTGGGGAGAAGTTCCACTGAATTCATCAAGCTTTTCACAGAGTACAGTTTAATCACTGGAACACACTAGTGAGCTAAGTGGCACACTTGCCTTGTCTCATCTACGAACCCGCAGATCCCTTTCTTGAAGGGTACATGTCCCGTGTAAGAATTGGGCTTTGGAACACAAGCTGTCTGACCTATCTGAGAACGACTAAATGAAATGCAGTGAGATGTAGCAGGTAAGAGATTAATTTTAACAGATTCTCCTGGCCTTAGGTTTTATGCATTTGTAGGGATTTGCTGGGTGAAGCTGGTACAGCAAATAAACCAAACCAAACAAAAAAAACCAAGTGTTACAGCACTTAAGGAGTTATGATAACATGAAATAAAATACCTGAATAGTTTGATTCCTTGGTATGGCTCTCCTCATCTAATGAAATCAACCTTAATTTGAAAGAATAAGAAAAAAATTGGAAAAATAATACTAAGGCTCTAAAATAACAATACATTTTCCTCTTTTTGGTCAAATCATTACAGATTCATATCAGTAACAAATAAACAGTAATAACAGATGGACTCTTGCATTTGCTGGTCTGTTGCTCCCTTTTATTGTTTCACTGACAGAAGTCTGTTGAAAATGAAAATTAGATTGAACTAGCGAAATCTACCAGCTTCCATTTTTAATCTGACTCAATCGCTAATGAAAAGTATCCTGTATTCTGCTTTTCCACATTAGGTCTTTCATAGCTATCATGAAGGAGCTACAACTGTTCCCCAGCCCCCTTCCCCTCCTACTCCCCAAAAACGGCAACCAACCACTTTGCACTTCTCTTTTTAACAGCAACTAATTAACAATCAACAGTCAGGAGAGTTTTGCCCCATGTCAGCAGATTTCTAAAATAACGTATCAGCAGCGTTGATGAAAAAAGTTCTCAACAGGGAAAAAAAAAGGTGTAGTTTACATGCAACTCTTACACAAAGTTGATCTCTGCAATGAAAAATACATACTTTCTAACTGCTACTACTTTGTGTAAAGCCATTCAAGGAGTAGGGAATGAAACAGCCACAAGGCTGATGTGGTGGTGAAAAGGACTGTATGGGCACATTCCTCCTATCCTCTAGTGACAGGATAGAAAGAGACACCTCTTCTGCTCTTGGGGGTAGGCCTGTGGTAGAGGAAAATTAGATTCAGGCCAAATTCTAGTATAATGAATGTTTACTGTGAATGGAAAGTTCATGAGGATTTAAAAAGCTTTGTCTTGTGTAATTCTTCTAGAATCTTAGATGTTTGCTTATGGTTTTAGACAGCAAAAGGGTGACATATTTTTTCCCCCACTTTTATGCCAGACAAGGACAAAGATAATCCATAAATAAACACAAGTACAACCACGACATGGCATCTGATGCATTTCCTGGTAGGTGCCAACGCACACATCTTGCATAAATCACACATTCATTCTAGGACTTTATATTCAACACTGAGGAAAAGAGCTATTTATTAAACTCTTCATTACTGTCACATGAGATGCCATGGATGGAAGTAAGTGCTACGGAGAACCACCTGCCAAATGGTACTTGGTCAAGTCCTTTCTAACGTCAACAGCACTGAATCTGACCAATTTATAAAGTGGTATTGGTCTGTGGTTCTGAATCTGAACCAGAAAAAAAGACTGAAAACCTGAACTCTTTAGAAATCCATTATTATAAATAGCCAAGCAAAATCTACAAATTAGTCAAGCTGTTCTCTGCTTTTTGACAACTGGTCCTTTGCTGGGTGATTCATTTAAGCAGAGACAGTCAAAACAACAGGTGGCAGCAGGATTATATCAACATTGCATCTCCTGGCAACCGAATCCTGACGGTCAGGTAGGGGAGAGATCGCATCTCTTTTTCCTGCTCTCCTCTCCCCACAGCCGTCCATTCATAAGTCTCTCTCAGCTCAGAGCCACAGGTAACTTAAAACTTGACAGCATCAGCTCACTTAGATGTACTTTATACTAAGTACCTACTGCTTCATTGGATTACTAACTGATGGTGTATACATTACAAAAACTAATCGCTGCTCGGAGCAATCAGTAATCTATATCCTATTCCCAGGTGAAAGGAGATGCTGCTGAAAGGAGAAATACAATGCTCATATATCTTCTCCCATGTACAGTTGTTTACCATTCCTTTTAATAAAGAAAAAATGAAGCAAAAGCTAAAAAAAAAAAAAAAGACCAGGAAAGATGAAAAACACGTAAGGGTTTTATGGGCCTTTTAAAAGCTCTTAATTTCACCATAAAGTTTATTAATTTTCATGTACACATTACAACATTTCAGGAATTTTTGTATTGAGGTAACCAGTAGAATTTGACTAGCTGTGTCTGTATCTCTACTTACGTTTGGTGACTTTAGCAACTAGGAAGCAGATTATAGACAAAAATACTTATTACTTTGATATAGGACATGTGACTTACTGACTCTGCTGATCTTCCACTGAATTGGTGCTCTCAATCTGCTGGTCCTCTTTTTCTACTTTTTCTGTTAGTTTATTCACAGGATCTTGCAAGCTCTAGATCATAACCATAATATAAATGTAAAGAAGAAAACCAATTAGAATTAGGGAAGCTAAAGTTTGTCATTTGAGACCAAACCTGATTCTAGAACCAACAGAAATCAAGCAAGAATGGTTTTGCACTATATCAAAACTGTATCTGACTCAAACAAGCAGAATTAACACTGTTAGAAGATACTCATTCAAACTGAGTCTGTGAACACGTTTTCTATAAGAAGGTGACACATGGCAACTTCTAAATTCATATTCTGCTTCTAGTATTTCTAAACGATTATTCCTAAGTAAATATTTCCAATATTTCTAAGTAAATCAATCTATACCATGTGAAAAGCAGGCAAAGATGGCATGTTTCTTTGCTGTTTTGGGGGTTTGCTTATTTTTTTCCTCCTTCTTTTCCGATGAGAAAAATTAATTCTTTACATCTGTTTGTTCATCATATACTGCTTCTTTTCTTATTTATTCTCTTTTTTTCCCTCCACAATTATTCACACAAACCTGGCAACTGCTGTGGTAGTGGGAAGATAGTGCTTGTATCTCAAACCTGAAAACAAGGGCTAAAATCTTGGATGACTGTTTGATAAAGTTCAGGTGTGGTATTACAAAACCCTACTGTCCCTTTGCAGGCTGAAAGGCTGTGCTACAAAATAATGACGTGCAGTTTCATGGTCAGCATTTTTGTAACCAAAATTTGGAGATGTGAACAAGCCAACACAAGCATTATAGACTGACTCTTTGAAGTGACAAATATACTACTGGTTGTCAGTCTTATGCATCAATTAGAAATTCTGTCTGAAAAATTAAATAAAGGAACACAGTAATTAATAATAGAAGAGGTTAGCAATGTAAATATTTCTATTGCTATCAAATGGTTTTGCTGTGAAGGTGAAAAAAATTTCCTCTTTCTTAAGCCCAACTCAGTTTCTGAAAAATAAAACCATGTTACATGTGAATAGTCTTGACCATTTGTAATTAAATTTATTAATGTTGCCCTGAAGTAGTGCATCTCACCCCAACTTCTCCTCATGCTCCTCACAAAAAGCTAAGGGTAGAACAGAGAAGTCACCTTCTATACAAAACTTCAGACCTACAAAAATGTAGTGTTTTTGCATCTGGAATTTGAAGATTAATGTGTTTCATGAGAAAAGTAAAACAAAAAACCATGGCCTAATCGACTGAATAAAAGTGAGGGTGCCCAGCCCATCTGTCACAAGAAAAGCACTCCCAGACATGTTGCAGGTCTTGTTTGCAGTGCCCTGTTAACAAGGACAGAGAAGTCCCCAGAAGGAGCATCCCAGTTTCTGCTTGGTTCACTATTTGTACTGAATCTACACTTTAGTATTTTAGAAACTAAACTTACAGATTTGTCACGTACTGCAGTTGCTTTTTTTTTCCCTCTCAGTAAGTTAACTCTACCTAGAACTGCTGATTAATTTGTCATAAGCAGCCTCAGCACTGCAGATATGGTCAAAAGATGAAGGTCACAAAACCAGCAATAATTAAAAAAGCCTTAAAGAAATGGACCTTATTCTGTGGTTGCCACTTTTTTTTTGACACTGTTAACCAGAATCACATGAAAGTGTATTTCTTCTTGGATGCTGAATAAGGACACTAGCCAGCTCAGCTGGATAACCTATGCATGAATGTCACCCTTTACCTGCATTTGTACTGGGTATTGATTAGACTGCACTTCTCGTGCTGTTAAAATTGATGGGAATTATTCCACTGACTCCAAGAAGACCTAGACTAGAGTTCAACATCATACAAATATCCACTACACTTGCACAAAAGTGCAGTGCAGAGAAAGAAAGCAGCTCTGCATTATGGGGACTGTGCTGCTTTGGGCACTTGAACCACTCTGGACATCTTCACAACAGGACACACAGTCCACTGAATCAGGAGGTGATGGTGAAACAGTTGTGTGCTCTGCCTACCACCAAGTACAGCACCTCAAAGCTTGCTCCAAAAAGGTTGTAAAGGTTTTGGACAAAAAACAGAACTACTTTAACCACTGCCTAGCTATACAAGTTAAATAAAATTATTTGAAGTAAAGTCTTCTGCATATTCACCAAAAAAATACAGGGAAATAAGTATCCTTCTTTAAGGACCTATATTTTAAGAAGCTTCCTTCATCAGTGTTTCAGGAAATCCATATTTAAAGGATTGTGATCAAATCACGGAAACAGCATATAGAAATGGAGTTCACAAGTACCTTGGGAAGGAAACAGCATGATAATAATGGCAGTTACTATTTCCTGTATTAGAAAAATAAACACAGCTCTGAAATACAGCTTTGGTTTCAATGGTGATTATGATAAAAATTGTTAAAAATCAGCAGCTGTATTTTGATGCAATACTTCCATGTAACAACTTTATTCAGACTCAAAATCAGATAGCAAATAATGAAATTATTTTCCTTACCCCTGCCTCCCTCTGCATTCTGAGGTTCACTACAAACTGAGGTATCTTTTCAAAAAGATTTTAAAAAGCTAGAGAATGTGTATGAAACGAAACTGAATGTTAAAAAGCCACACTCAACCATTTTCTAAACATGAACCCACAGTAATGTGATCACTACTGTCAGCAGGCATAGAAATGAAACCATGATATTCTCATAATTGTTTCAGGTTACATTAGAAAAAAGGAAGAAGCCCCACCATCTAGAAAGTGTAGTGATTAAACAGAGTTATGACAACACAGCCTGAGTTCAGACCAAAGCAAGCACATTACAGCTGGACGCACCCTGACTTGGCTGCTCAGAGCAGACAGATGTGTAACTTCACAGCACTCTTCTGGCTGCTTACATGGACTAGAATGGATTTTGTTGTGAGCTACACCACGTATGTGGCTTAAAGTAGGATCCTTGCATATTTCAAAACCTATCTTCCTAGCTTCTTTAATCTCTCTTTTACTACAAAAATCAGAGTAAGACCATACTCACTAGCAGAGCAAGTTCACAGTTCTGCCTGATGTGTCTGCCTCTAATGCCAAAAGTCACTCAGTGATATTCCACCTGCTCCCAGTACTCAGACTAAGTATCCAAGCTGACAAGGGATTCCTCTGCTGTAGAGTTAACTCTAGTTCCAGCTCAGGCTCCATTTCTGACTGCTACTCACTCACTAAATTCCTTCACCTGCATCTGGGCTGCTTTCAAGTCAAGCCAAGATCATCTGGACTGCACATAAAACATGCCCTCCGCAGTCAAAATCACCAGTGTAGACATTGCACTCAGCTCACCCATAGCTCGGCTCCTCCCAAGTGCCTTGGACAGCTAATGCACTTCTTGACTGAGAAAGAATCAAAACAACACAGCTAAGGGCAGTTTCAGGAGCCAGGCATACCTCCCAAGATGTCACAACATTTATGAAAAAGTGCAACAGCACTGAGGAGACAAAAACTTGAATATATTTCATTTAGGGGAAGAGCTGAAGAGCAAGAGGAAAAGCAAGTTGTCTCAGAATTTCCTCCCAGACATTCATCAAGAAAAGAAATACCACACCTCCTCCAAACCCTTAGAGATACAAAAGCATAGGCAATCTTGTCTATGAGTAAAGTCATGGTGTGACAAACAGAAACAAGAGAGGATACCAGACTACAGCAAAGGTCAGCAGAAGGCAACAGCATTGTAGTACTTGTTTGGACAGAGTACTCCAAAGGAGTACTCCATGTAAGGAGCTCAGGCAGCAGTATTCCACTTTACACAGAAATAAACAGATGCACTGAGATTTATGCCTTTTGACTCCCTTACCAGGGCTATTATTATTTCTAAGCTAATATGAACTCTTCAGGAAATTCAGTATTCTAGCTCTTAAATGTAAAAAATGCAACTAAATATTCTTTAGGTAACTAAGGCAAATAAATGGTAACAGAAACCAGAAAGAGGTATTATTCACGAAAAGTAGGTCCTGAAATAAACTTGAATTCATTTGATACATGTTAATTTCAGGACAGTGAAACCTTAATGTCTTTACCAAAACAGCAGCCCATCATCTGTAATATTAAAGCGATGGATACAGTAACAGATACTTTTACATCACTATACATAGAGTTGTTAGCACATTAATAACCATCTTTCATCAAGCATAAAACTCAGAGTTAGGAAATACAGCTGCAATAGCACAATTATACTGCTCTCTGCACATACCCTGAAGGAAAGAAAACAAATGGGCTGCTTTTCATTATGAGAGTTTGGCAAACATCTCTAAAGACAATGTTTTCTTTCCAGAAACAATCCCAAGAGGCGTTTCAGAGTCTGTTTCCTGAGGTAAACCTGGTACACAAACATATATTTATACTACAAAATACAAATAGCAATTTTCTACTACAGAGGACCTCTGAATTTTTCAGTATGACAATCTACATCTAAGTCAAATATTAACTTGTATTAATTTCTTGTTTTAAAGTAAAACACTAATCCTATATTCACATATGCTTAGTTTAATTCAGTATAATTTATATGAGCAAGATTTTGTCTTTTATGAAATCATAAAAGACAAAAATGATTTGCAAGCATCAAATTCAAAATTTTTATTTATGAATGACCTCTTTTATGGTATAAAGGGAAGGGTAAAATAGTCTAAAAGAAGTAACTTCCAATTAAATGTAGAAATGGGCACATTGAAATATTTTATGCTTATTTTAAGCCATTATATATTCTGATTCTATATTTTAATGCATTAAGTCAACAGACAAGGCATCTCCATTGGGTACATTTTTAGACCAAAAGTTTCTCCATCAGAAACTACACTACCTTAGCTCAGCTATAGCTATTTACTACACTTCATTAAAAAATAATACCACATAATCTCAACGTAAAATTAGTTTGCAGCTCCTTTTTAATATATAGTTACTCTGGCATGAACATATGATATGACTGGTAGGGATCAGTTCCCTAACCATAATCACCTATTGTTATTCCACACCCAGGTGTAGCAGAGGTGAGATGGGACTCACCACACCCTTCGGAAGTGACAAGCAGAGCTCACTTACCCGAGTAATGCATCTGAAGTAGCAGCAGACATCTATTCTCTTAGGCAACACAATCTCACCTGATGCAATCACCAGATTTTGATTTAATCACCTCAACAATAATTTAATGTAAACAATCAGAAACTAATAGCTGGGGACGAGAGATTGTGGAGAAGACTTTGGTATAGAAAATAATCCCACACTCCAGAGACCAAAAGAAAAAACCCCTGATACTAAAAGCCAGTAACACAGTCTGACTCCCAGCAGCTGTTTTCTGAAAGCACAGAATTACATGAAATCCTGCAGTTTTAAACTATCTCCTGATTAGCATCATTTATCAGCATACATATCAGTGCAAAACCAGGAAATCACGTCTTTTCAGTGCAGGAGGTGAGCAACATAATTGGTTAAGATTTTCATAACAAAGGCTGCATCCTAAACATACGACAATATTCACAACCATTTTTACAGTTACTTTTTGTTTCAAGGGAGTGCTTGTTACATGTGTGAGCTCAGTATAGATGGTATTTCTTTATCACAGATTCCCAATCTAATTACAAATTTAAATCATAGTGAAACGTTTCACAGGAGGAAGTTCAAAAGGTACAAAGCACCCCCAAATGTCTCTCATCCTCCACCACAAGGGTACACCAAAACAGGTGCATTTTCTTTCCAAGTTTCTCTCCAAGGTGTCCTCCAAATGTTACTATCTCGAAACATCCTACGTGTTGTTCAAATAATCAAATTTTTAGATACAAAAGCGCATGAAGAATAAATACTCAGCAACAATACAGGTTACCTACACAAATAGGACTGAAATTGCTTTGGATCAAAGCAAAGATAAAAACATCCTCAGAAACCTTTTAACATCAGAAGGTAAGAGAAGAGCCCACCAGCACGGCTGGTCAGAAGGACATTAAACAGAAAACGTGTATTTAAATGAAAACACAAAACAGGGATAGAAGTGTCAGAAAATATATGGAAAAAATATCAACATGTGCTTTCTACATCCTTATATAATCTCTCACTGGTTATCAATGGACAAACATATATATATATATTCCTTACCTTTAACATAGTGAATTCATATGGCTGGTAACCTTTGAAACTTTCATGGATGGCTGCCATCGTGTGTGAAGTTTTTTCCCAAAAATGAAGCAGTGTTGTCTGTAAGGCAGGGTAAAATTTCAGTGCCAATGTTAACACAAATCTGTTTTCAGTGCAAATTTCACATCTTCCCTCCAGCACTAGTTACATATTCTTACAGTTGAATATTGCCATGGTAACCTCTCAAAAAAACACATTAACAGGAAAACATTCTTTCAGAGGTCAACATTTTCCTTGGATACCTGATATGTTGTTAACACGTGAGAAAGGAGGTTGCATCTGCTCGCTCCCAAAAGATCCACTTTTTGACAGACATCAGTCTTCAGTTTGTCAAAGTTGAGTTTTGCATGTCGCACTTGTGCTTGAACCTTCAAACAAAGGGACAATTGCTTATGTAGTGATTTTTTTCTCCATTTTTAATGAAAGAGCAAACTAATACAACCTCTAGGGAAATCAGACAACTGAATAGACTCAATTACAATTTTTTTTCATCAATCCCACTGAAATTAAGATAAAACAGGCTGATAAATGGTACTCTTACTGTCTTCTCTGTTATTGCTTTTTGTAACATATTTGGTGAAGAATTTTTGTTTTCTAACCTGTTTGTATGATGGATATTAGTATAAAAGATACGCTGAGAACAACTGGAAAAGGTAGTCATAGTGGTATCTCTTTCAAGAAAGAAAAATTCAAAGCCCAACCAACAAATTTGGAGCTACAAGTTTCCTACATAATATACAGATGCACAGTCAGAGACATTTCCATGTACCTATAGTAAGAGCCAAATTACGCTGACAAAGTTTAAAGTCTGTCTGCAATGATACAGCACTTCAATATCTTTGGTTTGCTACAAAAATTTCACTCATTAGAGTTTTCCTTCTAAAATGGGAGTGCCTTTCCTGTTTATTGCTATCAGAAAAATATCAAGTCCCCTTTTCCTAGGAACTAATAATTTCAGTTTCAAAGGGTTTTAGTTTTTCAAACTGTATTTCTGCCACCTGTTAAGTACATATGCATGTACATTAAATACATATATAACACCCTGCTCCACAAACTGCACATGCTTGACAACACTGACGTGATTTGCTATCAGCGGGGAAGGTTGTTGTAGGCATTTTGTCTCCAGGATTTCCTACTTTTATGACAGCTTTGCACACTACCCAAATACTGTATCAATGAAAGATATTTGTTTAAATTCTATTATAGTTTTCTTCCAATGAAATGGGAAACAATCAAACCACAAAACATAATGAATCTCCTATAACTCTTTCATAGCAAAATAAAATATTTACCCCCCCCTAAAAAAAGTTTCACAGTGAAAACAAACTACTGAAGTAAATTATACATTTCTTTCCTTTTCTGACCTAATTTGGAGAGTAAACCCATTTTGTCCAGAATACACAAACCCAATCAAAGATTTGACAAACTTGTATGCTCCTGATCTTCAGAGGTGAATCTGGAACTTTGCAGCAAGTGCCTTGTGCATTAAGAACAAATACATACATCTCATAATGCCATCTGAAACATTATGGTTACTGTACTTCCGATCTTCTTTTCCCAAATTCAGAGGATACAAGACCAACCAGGCAGAAAACCAGCCCAAGATCTGCATCACAAATTCATCAGATGACCTACTCATACAAATTGTGGGACTCCTGGATTGCTGGACATGTGGCAACTTTGTTTCTCAGATCAGATCAGCTCTGCATAAGCAATACTGCACATCAGCCTAATCCGTTCATAAGGAAGAAACTATCACAATTCAAAATTTCTCATAAATGCAGAATCTTACAGGTGAGATTTAGGAAAGGATGATGTCAAAGAAAAAAAAAACAACACTTTTTCTTTTTTTTTAGTAAAGACCAGTGCTACTCTACCTTTACAAAATAGCTTTGCGGTTACTGCATTCATTCAGAAGAGGAAGTCTTCCAGGATAACTCCACCAAGCAATTCGCTAACAAATCTTCAGTTCTGGTAATAACAACTACAATTGAAACTTCTGACTGGATCCAGTGCTCTAACCACATGAGTAAAACATCTTACTGATGACTTGCTTGTTGTCTTTGCATGTTGAAGAGTTAAAAAAAAAGAGGGGTGTCCAGAAGATGGAAGACTTCTTAGGCAGTTAGGAGTAGTTTCAGTGAGGTAGAGACAGATTTGAATTTCCTCAGGAAGGAGGAAATGGCTCCAATGGCTTCCACTTCTTAGGTGAGCATGGCAAATGCTAAACTATGATATAAAAGCAAGAACCAGCTACTGCCAAGATATCTACTGTAAGATATGGAATTTTGTGAAAAGCCCTACCCAGTCGGGGCTACACTGGCATAAGCTGAGGCTGCCTCAGTTTGGGATCCTCAAGGACTGCTACACTTCTTCTAGCTTGTGTCTGATGGAAGCCCAAGCAAGGCACCACGCTATCCCTGCCAGGAGTGCCATCCCAGGCACAGCTGTCTAGTCAAAACAGCACATGGATAAAGAGCTTATGGCGCTCCAAAACTGAGCAGCAATGAAAGAGGGTAGGAGCAGTGGCAGGAGGAGGGTAGAAGCTTTATCCAGTGCTGGATAAAGACATTTGTCCTGTGTTAGGTCCTCAAATCCTTTATTTGCTTTAGCTACAAGTGTGAAAAGGAGAGTTGTGAAGAAAATCATGGGCCTGTGCAAAAAGGAACTTCTAACTGAAATCCAAATACAGGATTATGCACATCTTTTGCCATAAAGAATTGCTGCAATAGGTAGGGATTTAAGTAAGAGATGTTGTAGGGCTTTGAAAAAACTAATCTCAGTTACAGCCATGAAAATCCAGAGAAATTCAACTGATGTAAATGGGAATGTGTCACATATATAGCTATATTTTACAATAGTGCAGCTGAGATCAGATATACTCAGTATATCACAGCACTGGGGAAAGCACAGTAAGAACAGCTGTGGCTTTGCAGACTGAAAGTCCAAGTAAGCAAAGAATGTTAGTTCTGGGGACGATAAATACTCTGTCAGAGAAGGTGAGCCACAAGTTAAAAAAAAAGAAGTACTACTAAATGTAATTACGAATTCCTACTCCAACTCCTTAAGAAAGGAGAAAAAAAATCCATAAAACAAAAGAACATGTAAATTTTGAGTTGCAGTCTTCCTGCATACATTCTTCACGGACATTTAGCAAAGAACGAGGTTGGCATTTATCTTAATAGAACATGTAATTAGTGTCTCTTTTAAAAACTACAGCACTCATAAAGAGAAAGAGGTGATCCACAACACAATGTTGAATATAAACCCTTATGCTTATCACGCTCATACAGATGATTCAAGATACTTAATGCTGTGTTACCAAATGCTACACATTTCTCTTGCCAAGCAGGAAAGATGTGATACTATGAAAACCATTAAATAAAGATGCTTTTAGGTTTTTTGATATATCAGAAGTTTATTGAGCAGAAGTATTCTCCTTTTTTCAGCAGCAGTGCAGGACAACCAAGAAAGAACACCACACACTACATCAGCATGACCTTTTGCTTTTTATCTGTGCCAGTAAATGCATTTTCAATTGGAATTATTATTAGACATCTTTTAAGATTACTTGTTGGCTTCAAGAATTACGTATAAAACCTTAGTGCTTACAAAGCATAATCTACTTAATACCACACAAGTTATCAGAATGAACCTTTGGTTTTCTACAAGGGAAAGCTGATATAATACATACTAATCTTCTTCTCCTTTCTCTGCAATTACTCTCTAAGACATGAGAAACAGGACTTCATTGTGGTCTCAGTCCTGCAAATTTTATTCGTTTGTTTAAGTTTATTAAAGCTGAACATACAAAATTCCTTGAAAATCCTGGTCTGAAAACTGTCAGGATTTTACTGACCCTAGGAGAACTGCCTTGATCCAAACACAACCTGAACATTTTATGATGAATGAGCTTCTAAGCATCTGAAACTGTAGGTGCTAGATGTGAGATTTATACTACACAAGAAAATCTTATGGTACACTTGACATAGAAAAGATTATTACTCTTTATTTTTCTAAGCAGCAACCAGGAGCAATCTACTTTTAATTTACCAATGAAAACATCTAAGTACAATATTCAGAGAGCACACAAGGAAACAAATTTGGAAATCATTATCTTATTCAATCAACAGCTTGGTAAACTATAAGATGCCAGATAAACCTGAAATAATTTTGAAAGACTGAAAAGTGTAAATAAATAAAGAAATTCTACAATCCTAAATCTTGGAGGCTCAAAAGTCAGATTCTAAAAAGCTTGACTGTAAGGGCAAATATTTGCTAACGCAGTTTCCTAAACAGGATCACAAAATGGATCTGGTTGGAAGGGACCACAGTGCATTCCCTGGTTCAACCTCCCTGCTCAAGCAGGGCCATCCCAGAGCACACAGCACAGGATTGTGTCCAGACAGCTCTTGAATATCTCCAAGATAGATACTCCACAGCCTCTCTGGACAACCTGTTCCAGTGCGTGGTCACCTGCACAGTAAAGAAGCTCTTCCTCATGTTCACGTGGAACTTCCTGTGCATCAGTTTCTGCCCATTGCCTTTTGTCCTGTTGCTTGGCACTGCTGAGAAGAGCCTGGCTCCAACCTCTTGGCATCCTCCCTTCAGATACTTAGGGACACTGACAAGGTCCTTTCTCAGTTATCTCTTCCAGAGTCTGAACAGGCCCAGCTCCCTCAGCCTTTCCTCATAAGAGGGATGATCCAGTCCCTATAATCATCTTTGTCACCCTCCACTGGACCCCATCCAGGAGCTCCATGTCTCTTTTTCACTGAGGAGCCCAGAATTGGACACAACACTCACGAGGGCAGAGTAGAGGGACAGGATCATCTCCCTTGACCTGCTGTCAATGCTTTTCCTAGTGAATGCCAAAATACCATTGGCCTTCTTGGCCACAGGGGCACTGCTGGCTCATGGGCGGCTTGTTATCCACCAGCATCCCCAGGTCCTTCTCCACAGAGCTGCTTTCCAGCAGGTATGCTGGAAATCTTTATTCAAACAGAAAAATTCTAAACTTCAAGCACGCTAACATTAGAAAAAAAAAAAAGCTCAGACCCAGTTAAAAAACTCTATTCAATATGTTCAGTTACTAAAATACAGATTTGTCATGTACTTTCAAGGAGTCTTTATGTTGTCTATAGTACATCTGTGTTACTACTTTCTTTGAGTCTCCTATAGAATGCAAAATTTATTTTCAGTAGTAGTCTAATTTCAGGGACAATTCAGCTAGTGAAGCATCATCTCCAAAATTATGTCGGATAAAAGCACTAACTCACTTTACATACAGTATATTTTTGTCTCAGCATTTCCAGCATGGAAGGAGAAACAGATGCTTTTAGTCTAATTTGTCGCCCAACCTCTCACTTACTCGATCTGAAAAGCATGCACAGTGTGTGTACAGGCTGGAAGGAGGGAGGTAAGTAAATCAAGAGGGAAAAACGCCTGGAATATAGCAAACCTTCCTGTTCAGGGCTCTGGGTAAACTCTACCAGCAGATGGAATCAGTGCAAATCTTTGCATTAAATAAGTATAGCCCCTTCTGGCATACCTGATCACATGAAAATGAAATCAAACTGTCGTTTGAGGACCAAGTATGTACCATAGAGCACAACTTACAATATTTTGCATATGGCACAGAAAACATAAGGAACTAGATTCTCAGTTCCCACAAACTCTAGTAATTTCATAGCTTAAGTGGTGTTTTGATAAGGAGCACCCATTACACTTTTGCATGAGCATAACTAAGTACTTACTGGTTTATTTTTCCTTTTATTTTTAATTCAAGATTGACGATGCTCCGTCAGAGAGCAGCAAAGGTAATGTTTTACACAAAATAATGCCTGTAACTAAACTTTTCCATGTGCAATGTAAGGACTTCCAACGCCTTGTGCAGTATGAAACCTGATTTCCATGTGCTTTGGTATATTCTACATTTTGCAGACTATACTTTGACTCAACTGTTCCCATGGGCTGGAATAGTATTTACTGCATTCATTAATCTCTGCTCTATCATTTTTTAAGAATAACACATAAAAACAATGGTTAAAGAAGAGTCGGCATACTTCTGTTCGTCTGCTTCAACCCTGGTTATTAAAATCTTCATTTATGATCTGATGAGAAATGCTGGTAGAAAATTTTAGGAGATCAAATTTTTTAAATGAGCCACATCTGGCTAAAAGGTACAACTACTTGGGCACTAAAAACAGATCCAAATGATATCTTTAAGTATGAAGCCGAGCAGATGTACATCACATTTGTTCAAGAAATGAAACTATTCTTGAAATTTGAATTAAGGTAATTTTAGTGCAGAACAAGTTCCAATAATACATTTCTTAAATTTGTCATTTTGGACTTAATGATGATTGTCTGTGCTTGTGCAAAAGCCCTATGCACCTCACTATATCAAGCCTGATTAAGCAAATTTGCAGTCATGTTGCAATTCATATAAAGGACTTAATCAGCATTGCATGCCTACCAGTCTCACTCTGGAAATCAACCAAATGCCTTCCATGGAAGGTGTCCCTGCCAATGACAGGGGGGTTGGAACTAGATGAGCTTTAAGGTCCCTCCCAACCCAACCATTCTGTGATTATATGAAAAGTACTGTCTGCCTTTCTGCTACAAAAGAACAACTGGTATGTCAGCTTTGAAAATGCACTTATGTTTCTGTTTTGAGGTACTTTTAATATATTGGCAAATTCGTGTGGAGAGACAGCAGGTAAGTGAAAACAGAATTGAAGATGTATTAGGTCAGCTGCGTTGCAAGAGAGAAAGATTCTGGAAAGGAAGATGATACAACTTTCTGATGTCCTGAAGTGCTAGAAATCTCCCTTTATAAACAGACTTGAACAAGGTAAGTCTATCACAAGATAAAAGACAACACAAATACTTTTAAGCCACCAAAGAGCATTTTTCTAATGGCTGAAACATTCATGGTGAGAAACAAAATATTCCACTAAAACATAGTGATATCCAACATAATCCAATGAAGTCAATGCCAACTGAAATAATGGCAAATACCCACTGGATAATTACCTGCCATAATTACCCTGAGATTTTAGATTTAATTGTTCATGACAGTCCTGGAACTCAATGGAAGCCATAGAAGAAGAGTGCTAAAGTACACTAAAGAAAATTATGGAAAAAAAAAAAGGCAGAAGCAACGCTCCGTAATGGAATATAGACAAATGCATCTTAACATGGATTAGTATGACAGTAGCTGCATTTCCCTATATTTACTGGGACCAGATCTTGTTTCTCTGCCCGACAACTCAGTATGAAACATCAACTGTCTACAAATAGAATGACCATAAAGTCAGTGTAAGTTGATTAAAAGGTTTTTTTCATTTAATACTGACATTTGTGACTCTAGTTAGAACCATCAAATCTCCATGACTTAAACATGTATTTTGCTCTCCTTATACTACAATGAAGAAGCCTAGAGAAAAAAAAAAATAGTAAAAAAGTTTCATTATAACCAAAATGTTATTCCCCCAAACCCAGCAGCTTTCATGCAAACTCTGTCATTCAAACCTGCTACAATTTACTTAATTTACTTTTTTTTCAGTATGTTAAAAACATTTTATTAGAAAAATTTTGTATCTGTGGATGACAAAATTTTAAACTGCAAGAAGCACCAGAAAGCGTATCATATTTTCTCCAATTTTGTGATTTTCAAATGTCCTATTAGGACATGGTCCATGACAGTTCTTGCCATTATGACTCTTAAAAATTGTCACCACTCTTTTGGCTCGGTTTTTACCGGAATTTGTCCCTGTGCACACACCTATCCCCTTGGTCATTCATACCTAATCCAGCTTTGGAAAGCTCCACAGGTTTTCTTGAAAAGCCTTGCTAGACGGTTGCTGTGTATTACATCAGAGAGGTTAAAGGCAGTACAAATCAGCAATGAACATCCCAAAATACTACTCCTGCACTTACCCTCAGGCATGCCTTCCACCCACAAAGGTATGTTAGGTGTGCCTAGCTCAGGCCTTGGCATCCACCTTGTTACCTTGTGGCCTGTGTCAGTGGATGGAGATCTAGCAAACACAAACAACTGACTCGAGAGTTCACTTCCTATTACCCTGTTTCTCTCCACTGGACTATAAAGGGAACTCTCATTGATCAGTTTAGGTGTAGATATCTACAGAGCCCATGTCTGAAGTTATGTTGAATAAATCCTAACCTAAATGACACCCAAAAAATTATTTCCTTATTGCTAGTAATATTCATAAGTATTTGAACGCATGCCTTATCTACCCTTTTAATCCATCCAGTATAAGCTTCCAAGCCATGATCCTTGATAAACTCCTGATGACTAGACTGAGGAGTCTCAGCAGCTTATGTATGTGCCTTGGTCTAACCAACTTTTCATCTTGTCTTTGTTAAATGAGACAGATTGACTTAGAAACACCTCATCTTAAGTAGCTTCCCCTAGTCCCTGTATTACATCTTACACTTTTTGATACTCTGCTCTCCAGGTTTTCAATCCAGAGATGCGGACTGTGATCTGTGCTTGTTCAAACTGCACCAAGAGATGCCACTGGCTTACAGCTAAGCTACATCTTTACATAAGATCTTCACAAAAACTCTTGCAAAAAGCTTTCAACTGTAGTTGTTGAGCTGCAATTAGCAGTTTGCTGTCGGGAGAAAAGAATTAAACATACAAAAGAGTTGAAATTGTAATTAAATACACAAAAGAACTCTTTAATCTAGAGCTTCAAACATACCCTGTTTTGTTGTTTGTATCTCCAGTCACTGAAGATGAGGCCGTTGTGCTTAGGATACAAATGTATCACAGATGAAGTACAACTACCATTCTCTGTTCTCTTCTTTGACCGTAGAGCCTTGTGCTTTAATTTTCTCCTGCCTACGTAACTTTGCTCTAATTTCTAGCTCTGTTATTATCCTCTCATTACTTTGGGTCAGAGGCATGTGTTTTTCTTCCCGTTTGAAATCTATGTCTATGGTCCGGGTCAAGGACAATGCCATGTTAAAGAACAATGTGCTTAATAAGCTTTGCTGCATTTTTTTACTTTAACAGCAATAGAAAAAAACTAAGGTATGAAAATGTGTTAGGTACACTGAATTAACTCCTATTATTTTTAAATTCCAACTAAGGATTTTTTTCTAAAATATATACAAATATCTACCAAAGCGCCAGGCCATGGATATGCACCAGGACTTCTCCGTGGATTTTTTTTTCAGTAATATATGAAGTTTGGTCTTTGTGTCACATTTATGCCACATTTCTCTCTTCAGTTCTTCAGTATTTGGCCTGTAAAAATTTTACTGCCTTCAGCCTGTTGGCTCACACACCACGCAACTCCAGCCTGGCAGTAATGAGTAAGCCATGGCCAGAACTGCTTACTTCACAACCACTGACAGTCAGCAGACGTGAGCAATTCTCTGAACCCTGTGAGGATAGAAGATTATGACTGGCTTGAATATTTTTCCTTTTTTCCCCGCCAAAAAACAAAGGTTGGTTGTACCATCTTCTGATGGCTATCACAGAAATTGAATAGCTCTTCCTCGCTGCTTTATGCAAACACATAGACATTTATCTTACTCTTTTCTCTCCTTTTTTTCCTACTGCCTCGCTTCCTTCCCAGCCTTGTGTTTATTCCTGCTGTTTTATAATGTACCTTCTCCAACTCTCTTGTGTCTCTTTAAGGATGGCGGGAAATGAGAACCTCCTCACACTTTATGCATGTGATTCCATAAATATTATACAGGGACATGACTTTTCACTCTGTATTTTTCTTCAACCCAAAGCCAAGTTGGATCTACAAACACAGATCAGTGTACACAGCAGGCAACAACAAAATATCTGACCAAATATGTAAATAAGTTTCTGTAAAAAGAATGATAAATTAGGATTTGCCAGGCCAGAAAAAAAAATGAGTAAGGAGGAGTATGATGGAAGGCCATCGTACCACACATACAAAACTTGTAAAAGATGAGACTTCAGCCAACACAGGAACCAGAGGGCATTATACTGAACAAGCCATTTGAACACAACACAAGGTTGAGGGATCTTTACACAATATCTGTGTCTGCAGGGAAGGTCTTTGATCACAGCCATGCATAGGGGATGGCCAGAATTTATACTGGTTCAAAAGGCAACTGGACAATTCTACAGGAAAACAAACCCTATGTCCTGTGACGTCTCCACTGGTCACAGTACTAAAAGAAAACATCACTGTGTATTTGCTCTGTGCAACTCCCTAGTTGCTACCACTGGACACCAATGAAGAAAGACCATGCACAGACAATGGATTTTTGTCTGAAGAATAAAGTAACCCTGAGGCATGCTGGCAGGTTACAGGGAGTTTGAGAGCTTGCTCTGCTGGATTCGGACCAGCTTAGCATCTTCTTATGCCAGGAGAACTCTCTGTTCTGTGGTCTAAGGCAGCACAGATACTTCAAATGAGTTTTTCCAATGTAACACCTGTGTAGCTGCAGATTTTCCACTACAAAAATTCAAAATCATGAGTTGCATAATTTTATAACAGTTAGAGGTGCCAGAGTGCATTCAAGCACTGCTTATGCCTAAACATGCTTAAGTAAAAGAAATCACATGGAAATGCTTCACATGTAACTGTACAACAGAATGTAAGCTTTACATTCAGACAGATTCACCTGGAGAAGGGGTGGGGGCAATTTTGAGATGCACCAACATTTCTACAATTACAACTGCAGTATGGAGAAAAGATCAGATCTCAGTCCTTTCAAAAAATCTTGTACCCCCTTGTAAAAAGTCTACATATACATTAAGACTTGAGCTTTGAACTTTGGAAATCGATTCCCAAAACCTACAGGATTTACCTGGACAGGCTTAGCTTATCTTTCAGCATCCACCACAAATCTCCTCTCTTCATTCAAGTCCCAGAGGGTTCCCAAGTGAAATGTTTACTTATGGTATTTAGGTGGGGGCTGGAATACTAAACAGTGCTATTGTCTACATGAAACTTGTGGGAAAATGTATATCTAACTGATTTTTTCCCTCTATTTTTTAGAGGGTAATTTGCTAAAAATAAATATTGTTGAAACAGCCTTGCTTCTGGGTTAGGCATTTCATCAGAACAGGCCCATCAACTACATGTACTCTGAATTCATATGAAAAAAGCTGTTGTGCTATTCAATCAACAAGATGTTCCAATTTTAGATGTCTCAAGAGAATATGTATTTTTCCTTGGCTGTTTTAACCTTTTATGATGCAAATTTGACATATTTTCCTCCCTACTGTCAATATCACAGTAGTGCAAAGACATGGATCCAAACACCTTTTAGCAACAGCAAAGTTTTGTTACATCCAAATTAAATTTCTCTGAGACACGAAAACTATTTGTGGCAAGTAATAAAGTGCTCTGTACTAAATAACAACATTCTGAACAGCTGCCCTAAAGCAACAGAAATATACTTCCTCCTCCATTATTAAAAATTAATTTAGTCCCTTCATAGGAAAAAAACCCCAAACACCACAAGTTGAAAGGTACAGCCCAATAGCAACAGAAAACCTCTGAAGTTTTTTTCTAAGGAATTACCAGGAATTAAGGTGGCATTTTCCTCCTCCTTCCTGATTTTCTCCCCTCTAGCATGGCTGAGTGGAGGCAGACACAGTGTGTCATTTGGGGAGAGCAACGCCTCTGCAGAATCCTTTCCACTTATCCAGCAGCTGGACACAGCCCTGATCAAAATTACATCCACAATCCAGCAAGTTCATCCAGCCAAAAACCAGACAACAACATCTTTAGCTTAAAGCCTCGCAAACAGCTTTCACAAACAGAACACCCAGTACAGACCCAGAATATGAATCCAATTGCTTAAAATAAAACAATTACAACAAAATATAAAAAGTAATAGTCACAGAAAATACAATACATAGCTTTAAAAAAATCTTCTATCAAATACAGCATGCAACTGACTCTCAAATACATGATATGGACCGCTTCTGTAATTCCTACTACTATTTACTGTAAAATGAAGGAAAGTCTGTTAAATTTAAGAAGATGAAAGCAACAACAGTCTTCAATTTTTCAGAACCGCACTGAGAGTCATTATTGAAATTATGATCACACCACAATATAAAAATTCAGGCAAAGCAAAAAACCATTACTGAGTCATCCCATTTTAAAACATTCAAGAGCTTTTGAGCTTACGAGCCAAGAAATGGAGAAGATATGTTACTTTTCTGCAGGTTAACTAAGCTGTTTTAAGAAAAAATTTGAATTAAACAGCTGCTAAGCATGTTTACACAAAACTTATTTCAAATTAAGAGTGGTTTACTTCAATTTACGTTTGGGAAAATACATTTTAAGCTAAATAGGTAGATGCTATGCTCAAAATGCAGTGAGTGTTTACAGAGAGTTCTGCACCAGTTCAGCTTCATCTGGGCATCACCTTTCAGAAAAGCACCATCTCTGTGTAGACATACACCTTCCCCAGAAAACACGTCATACATACTCCTGTCTTTGCCTTTCCAAAAACCTTCCCCTACTCTTCAAATACATAGCCCCATACTCCTTACAGGCTGCCAAGCAACTCCTCTATCTCCTATCTGTGCAGAAATAAATCAACTCCAAATGAATGTGTCCACACTTCATGCAGGATAGAACCTGGCCTCAGCAGCTTTGATCCAAAAAGCTGTAGCTTATGCTCCCAAGAAAGGTTCCTGGGGAAATAAAGGGATACAGCCAGCAGCAGCATTTCAGCTGACACTACGGCTGGCTGCATGAGGCCTCTCCTCCTACTTTATCCAGTATGAAGACAAACTACTTATGGTCAATATGTTTAACTTCAAACTGTATCAAAGGAGGGAGTTTTAACGCAGTGAGATTTGTGACAGCTGAGAGCTGGAGTGCACACAGCCTCTCCTCCCAACTCACTCACACAGGGTCATTACAGGCATAAAGTGCGTATGAAAGCAGCTCCACCTCTCAGAGCTTATACCTCCTGGCTACTCTCAGATGATCAGTGAGCAGAGAACACATCATGCTCCTGAAACTATTAATATGGATGGCTTCCTCACAGCCATTGTATTAATTTTTACAGCTTGGATCAATATGCAAATTATTTTAAAAAGGGAACAAGCATGAAATGACAATTTAAATGAAAGGAACGCAATAAATATATAGCTTCTAGCCTTGTTAAAACATCTGGTTTTTTTCTACTTTAAGAAGTATTTTAAATGCATGCCTCAGCCCTCTGTTGGTAACAAGTTTCAGTACTAGTCCAGCCCAGAATGTGTGGTTTACTAGGCTGAAAGGAAAAAAGACCAAAAACACTTGTTGACACTAGCAGGGACCTTGAAGCAAGGACATACAAAGAAAATATTCATAATCAGCAGACTCTTAAATTGAATACAGAATGACATTCATCTAAACAGCATTATTTTAAACTTTGGGGATAGACTTTTACATGATGAGCCCCAAATGTAGTTCCAGTAGGGAACATACATCTGTCAGTCTGCAGTCATGAGTCATTACCACCACAGTGCATGTGGACGCAGCCTTCCAATCTGCAAACAGGTGCATATTTTCATGCATGGACACATCCTCTTTAGGGAAGAATATGGTCCTGAAAACTTAGAGATCCAGAACTCTCCTCTCCTGAAATGACTACAAGGGAATTGATAAAAACCCAACACAGTTCTTTGCATAGATGCAAATAACTGTATGTAGTCTGAAAGCAAAGTCACGTTTTATTAGTATGATCCAAATCTATGAGTTGCTAAAAATTATTGCAAAGATTTGTAGCAAGAAGTAGGCCAACCAAGATAAACGGCAAAAATGAAGAAATAATATGATCTTTCAGGTTTGAAAGATCACATATAGCTCTAAACCAGGCATAACCTGGACTTAGTGTTAAAAGTGCTGAGAATTGCTGAGCTTATCATAACTCAGCAATCATATTCGACAGCCTGAGAGCAAGGGATAGTTGCCACACATGGTACAGGGGGAATTCTGGCAAGTGGAGAGCAATTAAATAGTCAGTCGCTGCATTAAACTGAGACAGGTCATTACTGCTTTTGAACACTGAAGACCAGAGGTGATGTAAAGAAAATCGTAATACAGCATAAAACTAACATGTCTACTATGCCCATGACTGTATTGATCTAGTAATTATACAGTTCAGTTTATCTCAGATAATGCAGATAAATTTGGAGAACTTCTTGACTCCTTTAGGTACACTGTCCTCATAGGGAAAAAATATAATTCATATTTTTAATTTCTTTGCATCCAAATTAAATTCTTCAAGGCCTGAGCAAGATTGTTACTTGAATCTGGGTCCCCTCTGAGCAGGCAGATGGGAGGAGTGAATAAGCTGGAATTAGGTAAAGGGACTTGAAAAGCTCAAATTCGGTGCAGTAACAATATCCCCATTGAAAGCACTGTAGAACAGTGAGCTGGCCTGCATGATCGCCTTAGCCATTGCAAAGGGCAGTGGGATGAACAGATGTACAAACTGCCAGGGAACGGCATTGACACATGTTGCAAATCCTAGCTAGATGTGACACCAGTAAGAAAGATATCCTTATCAAAACCCACATGATTACCAAGTTCCTTTAATATTCAGTCCCCAGATGCTCCCACTGTCCTGAGTGCAAAGCCACTCTGTTTACAGTGCTAATGCAGGAGTAGAAGTCCTGTAAGTTGAGGCTTTGTGTTTCATTTTCTATTTAAACTTTCAGCACAGAATATAAAATGGCACCCACTAATAATAATGATTCATTTGTAACACAAAGTCTGTTGTACATAGTCCCATGCATTGTTATATTAAATGCCAACCAGGAATAGCAACATCAATAAGCATGCCTTGTTTCCCTCAGAAGAATTTAATTATATTTTGTCAAGATACAAACTCTGAAAGAGTACAAATTTATAAAAAAGACCCACATCTTTTTGTGGTGCTCTTCAGACTTCACAATGTGCTATTATAGATGAAACAACATTTGAAATCTAAGCAGGGTTCAGGCAGAACCCTGAATCAGAGATGGTGGTATATTTGCCATTTTTTTGGTTAGAGCAGTGCCTTTTGTTTGTTGGGTTTTTTTTTTAATCCTGTCTAATTTGGTTTCATTATGTGAAGGAGAAAAGTCAAACATAGCATCTTTTTAATCATCCAGAGCCTATGCAGCATACAACTGAACAGCAAAGGCCTTATGAAGTAAAAGCAGATGGACTACATTATACATGTGCCCAAGCATTTTAGGAAAGTATAAGAAGAATTCCTGGGCAGTGGCGATCATAGAAAAACTTGGTTCTCTTGTATAAACAATGTTTTCCCCAACAGCTGTATTCCCCTTCCTGTTTATTCTTCACTTCTGCAGAATTCTCTCAGTTCAGTCACATCTGTATTTCATTTATTTTTAAAAAATATTTCTTTAGCTATCCTCCTAGCCTTTTCAGAGTATTAAGGCTGAGGGAATTTTCCAAATCTCATTTCTCTTTTCACAACCTACTCTCGTCATATTTTTTACACTTCATTTAGGTTCTGAATTCACAAAATGATCCACATGGGTAACAGGCTTTGCCCACATACCCCAGGTTGCAGGGTTTGAGTTTTCATGTGAGCAACAGACGTTGTCTAGGCAATCATGTTTTCTTTCCTATTTTCAGAATAATATTTCAGAAAATAGTGTTCAGTTGTTCATTTTTTAAAAAATCTAATATTAAATTTAATATTTACACATTTCTATAATTATTAGACATGAGAAAATTATGGGAGCTTAATTTTTATCACACCATGTTTGAGAAAGTCTTCTTAATACTGGGACCAAAACAAATTATTACATAAAAGTTAGGACTATTGATTTAAATAATTGATTTTTTTTAGAATATTTGTTGTACTCTTGAAACATTTTATATTCCACTATTTAAGTGAACAGAAATTTTTAGCATGTGTCTGATGTGTCTGCCTACCTTTTCTCAAAATAAATACAAGCCTGAAAATGTACAAATAACCCAAATCTACATTTTTTGATTTCAGCAAGGTTATATGAAACAAAGTTGTTAGAAAACTATACTGTATCTGTAGTCTAGCACTTTATTTTACTTTAAAGTAATTTTTCAGAGTCTCACCTCAAACTCTTCTTTCTTAAAAATAACTGAACAGATGATGAAACATTTCTCAAGGGCAAGCATTAATCTCTGGAAGCAACCATATTCTACAAGCATTATCTCTAAAGATGATGTAATCTGTTCCAAGAAGTCTGTTTCTATTTTTAAGTGGCATACTCTTATTATGCTTTTAAAAGGGCATCTCTATCACACATTGTTACTTTGCTTTTAACACAGTAACAATCATCAGTGATATTTAATATACATGAAATGGCTTCAGAAACTAATTGATTTTGCATCATTATGTACTCTGAGTCTTACAAATGGTACTTGAAATGGTAATTTAAAATTGTAAGACTATAAAATGCTTTTACTGTGAAGAACATATCTGCTAAAAGTTGTGTTTTCAAAAGAGGTACATCCTTCCTAACTGCCTTAAAATGCTTCAGCGTTTTGTATGTGAGGTATCTTGCAATGTTTTGGTTTCGCCACTTAATGTTACTAAATATGATATTGGAGAAGCTGGAAAGAACATTATAGCAGAAACTCCTCAAAGAAAACATGCTCAGCACTGGAACTCCATCTGCTTTTACAAGGAGAGGTAATAATGACAAACAACTACAATATTGACTGAATAGCACTTTTTAATGTGCTTTGTTTTTCACTACCCTAATTTCTAGGTAAATTGCTAAATTTAGCATTTCCAACACCATATACTTTCATATTTAAAAATAATGACTTCAAAACCCACAGTCTAACTGCTACTCCCTACCAGAATGAAATCAAACCTACTCTTTATGGCACAGGCATGTCACAAAAAGTGGTATCTGTAGGTGTTGCTTATCACCATATTGTAAGAGCGGGCTGTTATCTCTATCTCTGCTATCACATTGCTACACTAAGATGTGGATCTCAGAGTGCAGTTTGACACCATCTTACCAGTTTTAGAGGAGACACAGCTACCTCGCAGGGAGTATTACTCCATCTCCTGGAAGCTCACCTATTCTTCTAGCAAGCAGCAGCAGCAATCCAAATCACTGAAGAGAATGGGTGGGGGCTCTTTTTAAAGGAAGATTTTGAACCGAGAGTCATAAAAGTCTTATCTATCAATGTGATAGATTTTACTATCCCAGATTCCTACAGTTATTAGGAAAGCCACCGTTCTTTTTTCACATGACAGTGCCACACATCTCATATCCAGCGTATGGTCTGCTAAAGCAACTCGGATCTTTCTGACACCTCCAGAGCACAAACACCAACATGTGCTCTCTCATGCAGGGGCCTACGTTATTGTCACCTCAAGATAAATGTGCTTTAAGTTTTTCAGATGAAGTTGAAATTTAATGGGGAAGTATCACCTAAAATGAAACAGAGACAACTACTGTCTAAAACTTTTTTTTAGAATTATTTTTGTTATTTTTAAAACCCAGGGTTGGTGGGCTTTAAAACAGTGATTACCCTAGCTGGCTCTAAATATCCATCAATTACACTGCTATCTGCAACTATGACAGCTTAGAGTCTTTTACTTAGACCATTGCGACTGCCATGGCCAAAGACGTTTTTCTTTAAGATGCTGGTGTACTTTGCTGTTGGCAAACCAAAGGGTTTTCCAGCTCAATACCATCTGCAGATGCAAACAATTAGTACATTTTCTCTTGGTTGGCTTTTAAAAATTGAACTAGAACATGACCAACAAACACCACTTCTAAGACGGCCACCCTCAAATGAACTGTATTTATTAGATATAGAAAAACACTTGGAAAATAAATTACAGATACACGATTTTGTCCTGGCAGGAAGAGAGTTTAGTTGATCTTTAAGTTATTTTCCATCTTTAAATTCTATGATCCTCTGAAACTTTGCTTAGTGTTCCTTGGCCAATATTCTCAACTCTCAGCTCCCGAGAGCTCTTATTTTTCTAGTAAAGTTAAATTCACTTTTCCAGTAATCACTCATAAGGAACTGCAACAATACAGATTTGCAATTTGTTTTCCATTAAATGAACAATTTGACTAAAAATGCAAAAATATAAAAAATCCAACACGTAATGTTATTTATAAACCTGTGTTTTTACTTGCTCTTCAGTTTGCTAGCTTCTAAATGCCTACAGATTTCCTTTTCACTTTATTTTTACCAGAAACTGAAATTTAGTCTCCAAGGATGGCAACTGCAAAGTCTGTTCTTACTTCAAAGATCAGCATCATTTGTTTTTTCTCCTTTCCTAGGCTTTTCACATTTTCTCAACTCTCCAAGAGTTTTCAAAAGCAACAGAGAACTAAAAAAAATTAAAACAATATTCCAGCACATTTCCACAGTGCCTTTAGGTTTGCTGTGCTATTTGCAGCTGATATTAATGGACAGAGGAGCAGCAGATGATGCTGTAATGTGGTACAGCACCTCCATCATCATCACACAAGCCAGAACACCCCTGTGCCCAGCAGTGATAACAGGCGAGGGGACAGCAGGGGAACAGAGATGTAGGTCCTGAGCCCTCCTGACAGGCCACAGCAGATCTATCTTAGCCACACTTGCTGCGACCTTTACAGTGAATACATATACTTCAGTGTGTCCCTTCTGACCTTTTAATCAATAGATTTATTTCTATCTTCACTATTTCCCAATTGTCCACATAAGCTTTAAGAAATAAAAGATATTCAAGGAAAGCTTGCACAGATTGGCCACTCCCTATATTGGTACATTTATAATGACAGCAGTTTAAGTTATTGTTAATGTCATTATGAGTTCTTCTTGTTGAACTTTCCTTCTTCTCACTTTACTTTTCTCTTGAGAGATTTATCTGTAAAATGCCATTTAAGGGCATTCATTTTGTTTCAAGTACATAAAGGGCTACAACTAGTAAGAACTGGAGATAAACTGTATCCAAACAATTCAGCTGCAAGCTTGCAAGTTTCTCAACAGCCACACACAAACCAACAGCTGGGCACTAAGGTGCGGTGCAGCCTGTCTCAGGGAGCCCAGCACAGCCACTGGGTATTTACAAAGATACTCCAGCTTTGCTTCAAGCCTCAGAATGAAGGGGAACCAGAGGAGTACAAGAACGATGGAAGCAAAAAACAGAGAAAGGATTAATCGGCTTTATCAATGTAGCATGATAAACAATGTATCATGCCACAGATGTAATTTTCTTATCATTAGCCTAAACGTCAGCATGACAATTTTTTTTCAGCTCTCACTTTTTAGTTGTTAGGGATGGCACTGAAAAGTACAGGTTTGATGAGAAAGTCTATATTGAATTGTACAGGCATCTGAGCTAGCACGCCCAAGTAAAACGGAACAGCAGTCGCTCCTGTAGGCTGCACAAGGAAGGCTGTGGCCTGGTATTGCAGCCTCTCACTACACACTGTTGCCCTCCTGCTCAGAAAATGCATGGAAAAGCTTAACCTTTTCAGAGCTGGAAGAAGGACACCAGCACTTGGGCTATTTGGTCTATATTTTTACAACATCACAGCACACTTCATGTTATAGTGTACAGTCTCCAGACAGATAAAAGAGACCAGATTTCAGAACTGTAAAAACCTGATCAGTGTGGAGAATTTGGTAAAAGGATATTAGCTCATTAAAATTCTTCTAAATATCACAGCACTGTTTAGATGCTCTCAAGGAACACTTCAAACTCTGAACTTGGGATGGAAAACCTCTATAACCAGAACAGCACTGGACTGTTTGTAAAAACTGCTAATAGACAAAAATAAAAAAAGAAGTTACATAGCATTTATAGAACTCTGCAGGGAAAAGTAAATACCTATTTCCTTAGTTTGACTCAAGCAGCTACAATTACATAGATATCTTCAAACAACAATGTAAAAAGGCTGCTCTGCAGTGTTCTGAGACACTCTGAAAGGGGTAGTGTTGCTGGGTCTTGCATACTTAGACTGACGCCTTAAGAACAGCATTAGAAAATTCTTTCAAGTACCTCATTGTTTTGAAAGAGAGCTACAAAAATGTCAATGTTTTAACTCAGATTTTATCAGCTCTGAAAATACTGACTCAACTATTGATCTTTTAGCCTGAGCTATTCTGAGGGAAAGTATGAAAAACCCATCTGGGTTGATTTAGCTTTGGTCACCAAAAACAAGTACCATATCTGTGTACATAGTGATACATTAAGGATTACATTATAAAAGCCTACATACTTGAAAAATAGTCCTTTAACTAAATGATATAAATACTGCTGATGCACTAGGTGCATTAAAGATCATTAAACCAGCACTGTTTACTAGAAGTAAAAAAACCCATTTACTAAAGTAATACTTTGTATTTTTACAATCAGAAGTCTGAAGAAAACTTTCTTTCAAGTGCTCTGACAGGATCAGCTTCAATAACCACTTGGTAGTGTATCACTCAATATGCAGCTCCAGCTCAAAACGCTTTTCTCTGGCAATGGTATATTTAAGAACGAAAAACCTTACAAGAGTAATTATAACATCTTTCCCAACACAAAACTAGCATGACTTCCTAAATTGTTACAGATCCAAAATAAGCCCTAAAACCTCAGCATTACACTGCCACACTATGGCACAATTAAGATCTGCAAGCAAAAATAGAAAAAAA
Source organism: Callaeas wilsoni (assembly GCA_013398955.1). Taxonomy (NCBI): domain Eukaryota; kingdom Metazoa; phylum Chordata; class Aves; order Passeriformes; family Callaeidae; genus Callaeas; species Callaeas wilsoni. The sequence goes on along the minus strand of VWPU01021802.1, from coordinate 22,333 downwards.
AGACAATAAAAACTCCTCCACTTTAATTATTTAGGACTACAGTATCCACCATTAATTTTTGTAAAGTACAAAAAACAAACTTAGATCTTGCTGCTCAGCAACAGCTACCTAGGAGCATTATGCTTGAAGGATTTTATTTCAGTATTTTTTTTCACAGATTAAAAAAAGTTTATTTTCTAAAAGTATTAAATCTTCAAAGACTAGTTTGATATGCCTGTTGCACAGATGGGATATGTGGGGAAGTGGATACCAGGGGCATTTCTTTACTTTGTTGGCTACAAAATGTAGAGCTTTTTGTTCTCTGCATTACAATGTGAACTGAAAGGTTTTCAGTTGACAGCCAGTTGGAGAAGAGGAATGTTCAAAAGACTTTCAAGTTTGTTTTTTTTTAACTATTTGAGGTCACGCTACAGAATTTTAGAATCTACTTTTATTTTTTATGTCAGAATGTAACTTATTTCACACCTAGAAATATTTAAAAATACGTAGTATTTCCACATTTTTGCTAAGTTTTGTAAGAACTTAAAAAAAAAACCTACTTTTTTTTTGCTGACCTTGAAGCACAGCAACCCAAGACGTCTGAAATTTCACATTTAAGTATTTTATCTACAGTAGCTCACTGCACAAAACATGTTATTTTAATTACTTTGCCATTTATATAATTTATGCTTTCCACAGCATTTGGTTTGCAAGAAAGCTATAAATCAGTTTTCTATGACCATTACCAGTATTGCTTTATTCATTCTAACATTCCATTTTTAAGTGTTTTCCTAATAAATCAAACATTACACATAAGCAATCAGCTGAGGCCAAGACCATACCAATTATTTTACCTGCAAGAACTTGCCAGTACAAACATTTCCCATAGGGCATAATAAAATATATGTCTGGTGCCACAAGACTTACAGGAATACCTTGTATTGAAGCATTTAATAAAGATTAAATTACTAACTGCGGTACTATTTGTTCCATCCCTTTCTTAATTGCTATTGTCACCCCATTGGTTTACAAAAAACGGCATAGTTAGATGCATGCCAGTCCTTTCCTGTTAGGATAGTTTATTCAAGGTTTTAAAATCCCCAGTTACATATCTTTCATCTTCAAGCACTTTCAGTTACAGACTGCTTACGCCATCAATTAACAGTGTTTTCTCTTTTATACATTACCCATCTCTAAGCCATATACATATATACATGTACACTTTAATTCAATTTCGGTTATTAGACCTCTGCTTTCAATTATGACACAATTTCTGTAAATTTTTTTACTACCTTTACTCAAAGCATGAGCCACTTGATTATACCTGTGATCCTAAGTCTTCCTGATAGCCAGCACCTATAAACAGCCAACTGTGAACATTACAGACTTTTAACAAACTGGACTCTAGGGCCTCACTAGAAAATGTGAAGGTCTCATGAGCATTCCCAAACTGTGACAGGATCAGCCTAAATAAATTCTATACTCTCACCTTGGTACTACTTGCTGCTACTCTGGGTAGCAAAATTGCAGACTACCACCTAGGACTTGTGATTTTGCAAGTCTTTGGGGAGAGGAGGAGTTCAGCAAACTTGAGTGACACTGAATGAAGACTATTTATGGAGACTGCCTCCTTAGCAGTTTTAGTGTTTAGCAGTTGCCAAAGAATCACGCTGAACTGCATAAGGAACCTAAAAATAAATTCCAGATTTGCAACTCCTCCCCAAAGTCCAACAATAGCAAATTTTGAAAATGTTGGTCTTTAACTGCCCTCAAAATTTCACAGCAGATAGTAGAGCACTTGTGTTATTCTTTTTTTAGTTGCAAAAAATCAATATTCCCTTCCCCCTCTGACAGCAGACGTATCTTCTTCTATTAGTCATTCAGGCATCACAGCTAAGTATTCAAAATTAGCTAATCTTCTTCAAAAATATATATTATTTAAATTATAAAGATTTATGCTGAAGTTGAATATACTACTAGAAAATGCCTTTCCTTACAGCCCAAAAAGAAGAGATTAGTTAGGATAAATGGCATCCTTACTGCTTCTCAATTATGCCCTCCTTGGAAGAATCAAAATCATGCTTCATTGTCATTCATTAGGCAACCCTTTCTAGGAAACTAAAGGAAACTTCCTACCTTCCTGAACTTTTCCATCTGCTTATAAAGATCTGGATCCAGCTCCTGAGACACATCTTTCATCCAGAGTAGAGCTCCTCTGTATTCAGTCCGATACTGCTCCATTCTGTTCACCGTCAGCCACGTGTCTGAGATGGCCCTGTATCTGAAAGTCTCCACTTCTTGATACAATCGACTGAGAGGGGTACGGAGTGCTAATCTGGGGGAAGGCATGAAGGGAAGAGAGGAAGGAGAGGGACAAGTTAAACATGTTGTTCCACAAAGGATTAATACAACTCCCGACAGTTTACTAGCACTCAAAAAAACATACACAGCCAACACAGTTCACTTAAGTGCTAGTGTATGTTCAGATGATTCTACAACATGGTTGGAGCTACACGTGAAACGGAATAATTTTGCATGAATACTGTGTTTGCAACTTTTCTGTTCAAATAGTGACTTTTCAATTACATGTCTGAGTGAAAAGAAACCTCTTCTACTGTATTTTAGTTTGACAAGCCACTTGTACGTCATTACGATTCGTCTTCACGAGTTTCATTTAACAACTATAAAAATACACCCAAGGTAATTTATTACTGGAAAACTATCACAGATGTATCAGGATTTTCATGCTAAACATCACAAAAAGCACTTCCATTAGCCTTTCAGTCTTAAAATGTAAATGTAAACAAGCAAGTCTTCTACCAGGTAGATAATTATCTGAGTTTTTTCCTTTTTTATTTTCAGTAATTGGAACAATTCCTTTGAAGGACATTTATGTTTTGGAAGGATTTAGACATTTTCCTAAATGTTTCTTCTGGCAACCACACTGTGGAAAGGCAGTAGGGGACACTGTTGTCTTCCCTATGCCATCAGCTCCTAATGGGATCTCTAGATGGGATTACTCCTTTTGCTTTGCTTCCTCCTGCTGCTTCTGCTTTCCTCTTAAGTTTCCAGCAGCACCTCACTGGAATGGGTTCCATCAGTTCCACACCAGCAGAGAGTTAGTTTAATGTGCTAGGAAGTCCCTTGGCATAAGAGAACTTCTAATTTTGGCTCCAGTAGCCCAAGAAATGTCTTCTTCATCTCCAGCTACTGAGCTAGCTAAGAGCATGAAATATAAATAAAACCAGTCTGAACTCCAACAAGGGTTTGAGGATAGCTCAAGAGAAGAAAGACAAATTGTTTTATTTTTATGTGAATTTATTTTAAAAGATGCCTTGAAAATGTACTGAGTAAGAGCTGTAATAATACGTGAATTTATTGTGACTTGTTTTTCTCCACTACATTTTTTGTCATTCCACAAATTCTTACCCAGATATCCAGAAGAAAGTTTAGTTTATGTAGATAGGCACTGAGATTTCTATTAACAGTTAAGCCTCATAAAGAAGCAAGTCATCAGCGTTTTTGCTCAAAGGTGCCTTACATGTGTCTTAAAGATCCCAGTCATGGCTGTTACTTGAGGTGCTAATGACCAAACTCTAGCCCAAGGCAAACACATTAAATTCTCAGTGCTCTGTATGCTATGCTTTATTTTGAGCCAAACAACTGCACTGTTAAGCTAAAGCCAGAAAATATCACAGTAGTTAAAAGCTCTCCCAGAATCATGTAAAACATAATGGAATAGAATCTTCCTTTGTGAGTGATGGTGAATTTCATACTTTCATAGCCTAAAGCTGTAAAAAAGAGCATCATAATACTTATAATGCCATCAGGTACTGTTACTTTTAAACTTCTAGAGCAAACACTGGGTCAGTGAGACACCAAGGGCTCTGGTTAACAGCAGGTGTTACTGTGCTTGTGTGTCCCTCTGGATTCCTAACCTTTTACAACCTACATGAGCTCTGTAGGGATCTAGGATCTTCTCTCAGGGGGACTTTAGTTCAAGCAGAAGATGGCATTCAGACTCCTCCTTTCTCCTCTGTCTAGTCGAGGTAGGAGACTTGATGGCCCAGAAAAAAGCATTCCCTTACTCATTTCCTCCCTCACAGGACCCAGACACCTCCACAGCGAGCCTGCTGCAGCATTTCTCTGCAGAGTGAAAACCGCCACCAAGCAGGAGAGGGACCTGACATCAGCTCCTTCACAACCCTACTGCTGGAGAGGCCATGGAGATGCTCTAATACAGCTTTAGAACTACTGAGCTGAACAGGCACAGGCAGGGGATCTGGAGATACAGACATAGCAGGTCCATAAGACAAAAATCAGCATCAGGCAAAATTCAAGAAGCCACTAATATTGCCAACACTACAGCAGATTTTGTCAATAATTTTCCTGTCAATTGGTTCCTCAAACATTTGAAATGGCCAAATGAATTATGCCAATGGTGAATCAACTACCATTATCACAAGTACTTTGTAAATCAGACAGCAATGTTGACCCATATACCTTTGTTGAGAAGAAAAGCAGAGGGCCTTTCCTGTAGCTTGCATCATTTTTCCTGCTCTTGTTTTATCCTGAGAACCCTGTGATCGAAGAAATTTCCCCAATTCATTTTCTTCCTGAGACAGAACTAACAAAAAATAAATGAGTTGTCAAATATGTTATTTAATTGGTTCCTAACAACTTTAAAACTGGCTTAATGTCAAACAGTTTAAGTCACTTCAAGTCCAAGCAGCAAAGCAAAAATAAATAATTTCACAGAATTCCTGCATTTAGTAAACAGAAGATCTGATTCATTTAAGACATTTGCTGATATACTTAAGAATCACAAAATTCCATCAGCACCAAAAGACAACAGGAAAAATGTGCTACTTCTTTCTGAAAAAGTTAGGTTAGTTATATTATAAAAAGGGCCATCTTGATTACAGTAATTTTCAGTGTTGGGTTTTTTGGGTTCTGTCTGGTTTGGTAGGTTGGTTTTTAATTCTTTTTTACCACTTGGACTGCCTCAGCTGATAGCATACTTTTACTGAAGCTAATTGCAAGTTCTACTAATCAAAACTCATTCACTTGCTTTTCTCTTGATCACCATTTTTCATGCTTGACTACATGAAATTTCACATGAAAAATCTAGTACTTAATTTTAAGGAACATTTACTTTCAAATTACTTGGCAAGATTATTTGACAACTTTTAACATTCAATCACTGTATTTCAACTATCTGAAATACATCTACCTCAAAGTAACTGATCATTTTTCAAACAGGAAGATGAAGTGGTTTTACACTGAATTGATGACTGCTTCTGAACTGGGACCATGGATCTCAAAGAACCTTACAAAACATTTCATGATGCCCTCATCTCTTTCTTTTCTAAAGTGGCTATCTCCTATTAGTACCAATTTCAACCAATTACCAAGAGGGAGAATGGCCTAAAACAATGAAAGAAGATCTCTTGAAGTCCTCTTGCCATTTTTCAAAATGTTGACAGTCAACTCCAATGCAGACTCAGCACTCTTCGGTAGAAGAAGCACATCTGCATCTGATGCAAATCTTTCCATCAGAGATTTCACCTGCCACTTCTTGAACTTGATACACTACTATTCTATATTTCAATTTTACCTCCTGATTCTGAAACATTATCTCTGACTTTCTTTGGATAAAGAAAAATGAAAGGCTTGAGAAAATACAGGTAACATTCAGCAAAAGACTATCAACTGGAACATGATTTCAAAGCTGGAGTCTCTTCTATTGTTTGATTCTTTGAAATCAAACAATATTGACTGCAGAGAACCTTTAGAGGAGATTTAATACAACTTGCTGTTTGAAACTTCCCAAATTAGGTCCCCATCTCTCACTAATGATTGTCACTAATTACTGTACAGTTGTTACAATCAAGTCACCATTATCAAATTCATCATAATAGCACAGATTACTTAATTATAAAACTAGTAATAAGCCAAAAATTCTTCATCAGCAATCCTGATTAATAAAAAAACCACAAAACACTAAAGTTTAGAAAGGAGTTATGATTTCCAGACAAGATACTTCTGAATTTAAACAAGCCAGCCAAGTAATGCGAAAAAAAAATTAAAGAAAGCTTTCTCCAGTCATTATTGCTATCACTGCATTATATCAATATATAAAACTTCAGAACGGGGAAATCTTCAAACAAATGAGCAAATCTGCATTCAGCTGTCTGCAAGGAACATTGTCTTTACTTCTGAATAGGATGAAACTAGTAGCTCCCCACTTTCATTTTTACCTTTTCACTTGTTCAATGATTCCATAATGCAGACGTTCTTATCATTTTAACTACTGTGTTTGATCATACTTACAACAAATCCTTTTTTGATACAGTTCAATTGCTTTCAGCAACTCCATACATGTTCTCTGAATAGAATGGAACAGCTGATATTGAAACAAAATACACAAAAATTTGTCAAGTGTATGCAAGAAACACTGAGGAATAAAACACAAGAAATAACTTAATTTTTTGCAGAAATTATTTGGGATGATTACTTTCTTCTTAAACAATGAGCAACATTTCTGGTATTTTTCTTATTAATTGTGCTCTTCTTTCAATTAAGTTATTCACTGAAACTATAGACTGACCAATCATAACTTTACAGAAGGGAAATAAAGAAAAAATAACTTTGGAAACAGATCTATAATAAACAGTTGATAATTAACCAAACTAGTTGTGTTGGGTTTTTTTTTTTAGGTGATATCTTTGTATACATATGAAGATGTACAAATCTCTTTCTCAAAACCTCATGGTAGAGCAGAAGTATCAAAATATCTATCAATCCATCACTCTCACATGTGGGAATATGCCTACGGAATTTCTCATAGACTCTGTGAAGTCTAGTGGAACAAACTTGCATAGGTATGGCCAACACAAAGTTGTTGATTTAAACTGGAAGTTTTATTGGCATAAGCAAATTTCTAAAGCAGCAGCTTCCAAATGAAGTAGAGGTAAAAAAAAAAAATCAGTCATGACTCTGTTTGGAGATTTTCTAGGAAACAGAAAGATTACTGCTCTTTCCATCTGTCCATCTAAAACCTCCAGCCTGCAACTTAAATCTAAACTCTACCATATCAGGCATTACACAGCTAGAAGTAAAATGGACCACTGGCACAGTTAGTGCCTTATTTCAACACTGCTTGACTGCAAATTTATACAGCTCTTGTCTTTTAATCTAGGACTATGACTTGCAGGTGAGAAGTTGTCCAAAACATGCTTATTTCACCTGTGTGAACATAAGTTTTCCTATTTCCAATCCCACCTGAGCTAAAAAAGCATCTTTCCTGATGAGTCTGCAAAGCAGTAGACATGGTAAAAACTCAGGTATGTATTTATAAAATATTGTTCCACACTTCCATCTTGTTTTACATCAATACTCTTGATTTATAACCCATTGTGAAGACTCCATAGGTAGAATGACCAGGCGATAAGTTATCACTGTTCTTGTGTTTGTTGTAATACAGCTTCCTGTATTTCAGCTAAAACCTCAACAAACTGAGAATCCTAAGTCAGTTTTGTTTTTTTAAGGAACTGCAAGAAAGTCAGTAAGGTAAAACATTTACCCTCACATAAGAAAACAACACAAACAAAACTTACATGGACATTAACTGGGTTATTACACTTCTGTAGTACATCCTCAATTTTTTGCTTTGTCTCAAAGACATTCCAGGTCTTCATTTTGTAGAACCTTAACCTATTTTCTTTCCTCAGTGGGGTTGAGGATACTCACAGTAGGACTGTGTTTGTCACACAGCAGGATTCCTTCTCTTGGTTTTATTTTACAGACTTTCTGAAGCTTTTTTTGCCATGTCAGAACCCACTAATCTGCTTGAAACCTCCAGAGCAGCGTGCACTGTGCACCTTGCTCCTTGGCATACTGCATGTTTTTCTGGTGTATGTGGTACTTTATACTTGTATAAAAAATCTCATTTGTACACTCAATAAAATACTACTAGGAAAAAAAAAATACACCTTAAACTGACATAGGCAAAGGATAAGGATGATCTCCTGACCCCCCTGCTAACAAAAGGAGAAAATCTGTCCCTAAAACATGAAAATAAATCTGAGATATGTTAAGTTCCAAATAAAGTTAGAGGGACATGGGGTTTTGTGTTACAAAATTCCACTATATTCCCTGAATTTACATAGATATTTTTGTCAGAATTTGGAAGAGATATTACACAAAAATGATAAAAATGTATGTACATTATTGTATACTACGTGCGCACATATTAAAGGCGTGGTGGAAATGAAAGCACTTAAACTAACAGAGAACACGTATTATGTAAATATTACAAACCTCTAGTTTTGCATCTAGATCTGCATCTGAAGCCACAACATGTTCATCTTCCTTTTTTCCTGTAACTTTTATAAGGGTTTGTTTTGTTTTCCAGTATTTCTGTTGCATTTTATTGACCACAGATTTTTCTTGGCTTTGAGCATATTGATCATAAAATTCTCTTGGATAGTTGCTAGAATATTAACAAACAAATTAAAAAACTTCAATAGGATGCTTTAAAAATAAGTCTAACACACTCAATTAATACATTTCCATTAAGAATATTGCATTTGCATGCTGACACATATTCTAACATGCAGTTCCTCATTAAGCATTAATAACAAAGCACCTAAATTACTGTATTTCCCATCCTGCTCTGAAAAATAACACACTGATTTAAACTTGAATATCTTAACCATGCAGTACTGCCTAATAAACAGCTTCAAAGAATTCTTCCCTATGCATTATGAAATGACTTATAGCCCATGGAACCAACTTTTTATTTTGTGTAATTAATAGGAGAGTTTCAAGTGAACTAGCAGAGTTGCTTAAGCAGGTAGCAATTTTCATGCCATTTCAGCACTGTTGGGATGTGACACAGCTCATTTTATGAATGGGATTAGACCACTTCTTGCCCTCCTTTTTTGTAATTGAATAAAAAAAGAATTAGAAGAACACTCATCTCTTTTGAGCATGCTACGTGAAAGACTCAGATGTCTCACATCTCTCTTTATACAACTGACTACATGAAAACTGTGGGTGTATAACAGGTAACCTTTTCTTTCAAGGATTAGCTTTCACTGACAAATAATTCTGCATTCCTGTAGCAGACCTAATAAAAAGTGCAATATAGAAATTCCATATTCCACAATATTTAAACCATACCAAGACAGCTTAATAGAAAATATAGCATTACAATGAAATCTTGGTGTCTTTCAGGAAGTGTTATTCCATTATTAATTTGGCAAAAGTACATGCATTTTCCCCTATGTGCATATATAAAAAACTGTAGTACTCTCTCAGCTTTTTAGAAGTACATGGTTGCTAAAATTTGCTATATTGAATACTCCACAAAACTTAAACAGGTTGAGCTGATCTTGAAAAGATACCTTCCACCTGTGGAGTGACAAACTGTGGTTCATTAGTGAGATATTGACCTCTAGTTCTGCTCACAACACACAGACTGCTCAGAGATGTTACCCCAAGAGGGTAGCATCTTCAGACCCAACATACACATCAAGTCATGTACTGACACACGTGTCCCTGTCCATGGCAGGGGGCTTAGAACCAGATCATCTGCAAGGTCCCTTCCAACCCAGGTCATTCGATCATCCTATGATCCTCTGATTATATGTATCTATAGCTATATATTTGCTGTGAAGTAATACAGCCATTCTGAAAAAACAAGCCACTGGTACACGTTTCCCAAAAGGGTAGCACATCTACCCTACACAGTTACTAGTGACACGGTTTAACCTGAAAAGGAAATTTTTTTCACAGGGGTATATTACTTGCTTTAGTTACTTTTAATCAGCGAGCTGGGTGACAGTGCCTTAATCATCAAAGAGATGATAAGAAATTAAACTGGAAGTAAGCAGGGACATAATTTAAAAAAAGCACTTATACACAGCACTTCATGGCTTCTTCACCAAACTTGAAAAGCAAAGATATTTACCCATTTAATTCTACAGAAATATTAGTTCCAAGAATTTAATTTATGAATTAAAATTAAAATAAAGGGCTTTTGGTGCTACAGCAGAAAATAAAAAAAACGGGTACAAAACATTCCACATTTTATTTGGAATTCTATACAAACAAGTCATTACACACACTGACAACAGACAGCCTATCAATCTGGGTGAAGACTATATTGACCTGATATATGCTGCACCTTCAAAATACAAAATTTACAGCATTTAATGAATAAAAAAATCCTCCTGCATTATGAGAAAACGGAATATGAGAGTTTAATAAAAATAGCCATACTTTAATAATAATTAAAAATACTCATCAAACTTCTCACAAAATATTATAAAGGCCCTAGCTGCCTGGCTAGTTGTGTGCTTTGACTTCTGCTACAGCTGTGAAAATAACTGACATCTCATTTCAGTAGTCAAGTGAAGGAAACACCATAATTCATCTGATGTTAAGCAGCCTTGAGAGCTACGTCAGCTGAGGTCACCAGAAATTCTGGGGGCAGGGTGCAAGGAATTAAAATGAGCTACTAATATAAGGTCGCAAAACAATTAGAAGAAGTGCTGGGATTAATACAGATTCCTGAATTATGAGACTGATAACCCAACTGAACAAATCAACATACCAAGCACTATTATCTCTTCAGAATAAAAAAAAATTATCAAGATACTTACTACTTATGACCTTCCATAATTCTTGTTTTCTTCAGACACCTAAATAAGAAATTATCAGTTAATACAAGTATCTTTAATTTTTAAGTTAAACACTAGAAATCCTGTATCTTTTCCCTCAGAAAATTACTATGCTGCAGCATCTTGTTTACCATATTACAAAAGAAAACTTTTCAATCTGTGAGCCAAATGCCTTCCTTGTGTAATACACAATTCTCGCGAAAATCTATTACAAATGGATTTAAGTGCTGCCATCAGTGATGCCAATCCTTCTATGCTAGCAACTATTTCAAGCAAAAGCAAATTTACCAGGCATAAATTCAGTGACTTTTGATGAGACATGCCAAAATTGTCCATGCTAGGCATTACCCTCAGTCAAGTTTTTTCCTTCAAGTTTTAGCCACAACAAAATTCAATTACATTTTACCTTTTTTTCTGCCTATATCCCCCAATCTATTTTTTTAAAACACTAGTTACATCATGTCTTTAGTCAGAGATGTGAAATTTAATGGCCAGATGGTTCTCCTATGAGGGACACCACAGTCCCTGAGGATAGAATACGACTTGTATGCATTAAGACTTTAGATTTTATAAGCTACTATCTCCAGCTTGGATACTCAAGTTTCCCACTATACTTTGAGCCGGCCAGATGGCACAGACATCACTTCCCACCAGTACCTGAGCACACTCCTTCCAGGCCAAATTTAACAGCCAAGCCAGATACTCATAAACAAGCACACAGCTTCTCCTCTGCTGCTTTCAGAGAGGGCTGTTCTTCAGCATATGGTTAACATGGGAACGGAGGCACTGCAGCAGGATCTGGATGAGACCAGAATGAAGCTGGTGAGATGGATGGTGCTGCTGGGGAATAGCCTTTAGCAAGAAGAGGCACAGAATAAACACAACAACAGACTCCACTAAGGTGTGAAGCCGACTGACTAAGAAAACAGTATTGGAAAAAGCAAGGGAGGTAATGGTGCTGAAACGGAACTTTGGCACTAATCCAAGTAAGAAAGAAAAGGGGCTACAAAGGGGAGCCATGATGTTGGAAACATATCTAGCACAGTACTGCGTACAGACAGTGTGGTTAGCACTGGAGAGGCAGAGGGACTGGAACAGATTGCAGGAACCCAAACAAGGGGATGCAAACAACCTGAATGCCCCCTGCAAGCGTGAAGCACATGCACTTCCATTTGGAGCTGAATGGAGCCAAATCCCAGATTTCTAAGTCTAACCTCTCTACTGTCAGTACCTGTGAAACTTCTTGGCAAAGTTCCCTAAGATACTGCAAGATTATATTGGAGCAGGAATTTTGCCTGAATTGGAGTTTTTGTGAAATGCTCTTAAGCACTGCAGGAGAGACCATGAGAAAATTCGTACCTCTGTCTTCAGACCAGAGTTGAAACGTAAGGGTCAATGGCTAACAAAGGAGGAAGAAAACCTTTTCAGGTTGTTGTTTGTGTTACAGAACCATTGAGTCAGGCAAGATACAGAATGGACTGCTCTGCTGTTGTTTCTAGAACCATAGGCACAGGCAATATTAACGCATTTTCTAATACTTTTATATTCTTGACTTCACTGTTTTCACACTGGTCCTCCTTAAGTCAACTGTGGGGGTGTGTGAGTGAGATAAGACCACAAGATTTAGCTTGTATACACATCCATGACTCAGTTGTTCAGCAGCACACTTGGTTTGACAGGAAGCAAAGAACAGTCTATCTAGTGGGAATAACATGTATATTATTTGGAACGAAGTATAAGCAGCCAATATGGGGAAAAGGTGTAAGGCACTGACCTTATTTACTGTACACATCCACCTGCTTCTCCTGGAAACCAATGTTCCTACAAAAAATAAATAGGGTCATGGTGAAACAGTTGTCATTTGCAAGCAGAGCTCATGCTCTTTCTTCCTAAACATCTGACCTCACCTTTTGACTCAGATCTTCTTAGTTATTCTCTTCCAGGTCCTACATAGCACCCTTATGCCCTGAAGATATTCTTTGTGTGAAGTTCCATGTTCAAAGTGAACAATATTTTCATGATATGAAAATGAGGGCATGTATTCTCTGTTCTGCTGTGTGATGGGATGGCATTTGAGGTGTTTGAGGCTACAGGACCTGCTGGGATGGTGTTCTATGGTGAATCAGGGTGGAAGGAAACAGAACTGGAGTCTTACCTACACTGCCTGCTGGAAATGGCTCCTAGCATGTGATATCACCCAAAACATGCCAGGAGGGGAAAAAGGTCCCAGAGAGTTCTAGGCAGTATAGATAAAAATCATGCCAGGGAAATTGCTGTAATTAAGCAGTGGGAACAAGCAGCAGGCCAGGACACAAACTCAATCCCTGGATCCATTTTTATTTGCAGCATGGAGCTAACTTTTGGTCCTAAATGAGAATTCAGTTTGCAAAGACAGCTTAGTAACTACTAGCATTGAAAAAACAGAAATGTAGTTGCTAAAAAATAACGTGCAGTAAAACGTCTCTCCAGTAATTTAACAGGGCCCTAATTTATTTGTATAATCGCTAACTTCTTGTGTTGTTACTGTCTGTTCCAAGTCCAGGAACCAAAGAGAGTTAAAATACTGGTTCAGCTCTAACGAAGGACATTATTAAAAGCATATGGCTTAGCTGAAAGCACTGAGATTTTTAAACAGAAATACAAAAATATAAGTCCAGTCTCAAAAAGTGAGAGATACTAATAAGAGGTGACTGGAAACAGCCCAGGGAAGTATACAAAAATTAAAAGGAACATTTCACAGCCACGTAACGACGAATCCCTACAGTCACAAAATGCTGGCCCCGAGGCTGCAGAGAGAGACCAATAATGAGCACATAACCTCTCACTACTTCAGGTTTTGAACTCTGATGCTTTCAAAGACCAAGACAAATGCCCCGAACAGAAGTACCAAGCCAGATGGTCTTTGCCAAAGCTGACTACAACAGAAGCACGATACTAACTTGAATCCACCAATACTCTCCCCAAAAGCTGCAGTCAAATTTAAAATTAACCTACATTATCGTACAGCTTTAGACATAAAAGCAAGCTTAATTTGCCACAAGGAACTGATGTAAGCAACTATTTTTGTTTTTCTTCCCCGTGTATTAAAATGAAAAAAAAAGAAAAGTTTCAATAAATAGTATTACACTGAAAATGATTAACAAAAGAAAAAAAAAATCACCATCTTATAAGAAAGCATTTGTATTGGGAAGTTTCCATGATGTTTGACAATAAAGAGTTACACAACACTTAATATCTCCATGACAGACTTTATCTTGACAAACAAAAGGGAGAGATACTCTAGATGAGGGGATGGGTGTCAGAAGCAAGCATACCTGCTTTATGCACACCAGGGAAGGCAGTGCCACATTACAGACAATTGTACACAAATCCACGTTTAATACTGCATAGTGATGGATCTGAGGCTTCCTGAAGAAGTCCACTCATGGTTCCAGTAATTTTGCAAGTGCTTCTCAGTGTTTTGAGAGAGACTAATGTACCTCTGTTTAAGCATTAAACCTGAGATTCCTAACAAATCTGCTTGGAACAAACACAAGGGACCACAGCGCTGAAAGACCCATTCCCATACAGAACCGGCTGGGGTCACAAGCCCTGCCAAAACCTTGAAAATCCCTAACAAGTGGTTTTGAGTAGCCACCAAGAAGCCTCAGCATCACTGTCCACAAACCATCCTGTTTGCAGACTGATGCCAGAGAAGACAGGCACAGTCTGGGCACCGAAATACATTGGAAATGTTTCTAGACTCAGCCCAGCTTCAGGCGTAATACAGCTGAATTCAGGCAACGCTCTGCCACAGATAACAAGAAATGCTGAAACCAAGATGGTCCTGCAAACAGCCGACTATGGCAGAGTTTCTCTGGGTGGTAGACTATTTACTCACAAATTATTTCCACAGGAAGCCTAAACAGCTGGAATGCACACAGAACTTCATGTTATTTCTGCCATACTCATCATCCTACCAAGAAATTTTATTAGCTATGACACTGGAACAAAACTTGATGGGACACTTGGCATTTCTATTCCTGTGGAAAATCCTGATTCTCTATATTCTCCAAGACCACTTGAATAAACATGTAAATTTTTCTGTGCAAATGGGAAAATGCTTTCATGGTGTTTTGTGTAATTTCAACTGCAGTATACCCTAAGCTTACCCTCCAGCTCATGCTCTCTACAACATTTGTACAAGCTTGCTTCTCTTTTTTAGCTTTATTATATTTTGTTACACCATAAGTTGTCTGGTTTCCCAAGAGCTGAATAACTGTATGAATAATCTTCAGATTCTACTTGTATAAGAAAAAGATGGTATGAGTGCCTTCTCTCCAGCAGCTACATTGATAATAAACAAGTCTGTATATCAGTGTCACTCAGATTACTTATCTTTTTAAGTGAACATAAAAGTAAGAAGTGTCATGTGGCATGGTAAAGTTCAGATCTTAACACTCTCCTGGGTTATGAGGAAATCAGTTTAAAACCCAATCCAAAACAAAAGCATTAGTTACATGGCTCTTACTGTGCTCTTAGCTCAGACAACAGATCACATGGAAAAAAATCAGGATGCAACCACAGACATCAAACAGGAATCTTTTCAGCTCTGAAGACTGTATATAAAACAAACTGTTGATCTAATCACAGCTTCTCAGAACAAAGAGGTGAGCTGAAATCCTTGCAAAAACGTTATAAATGCTGATGTACAGAGCAAATCTAACATCCAAAGATCACCTAGCAGTTATGTAGGAAGACAGTAGATTGAATACATTCTTTTGAGATACATCCAGAAACGATGAAAGGGAACTGAATAAGCAGCATAGCAGAATTCAGCAATCCTTACAGGAAGGCAGTGTGTTCATCAAAACACACAAAGAGTCTGCACTTTCACTGACAGAACTGTCCTCTGAGTCTACTGTTCCTTCAAAGCAAATAGTATGTTCTGTGGCTCCTCAAATCCCAAAAGACACTCCATATCCTAAAACCTTTGCAACTTTTAACTTCAAATATGGCAGAATCATGCACTGCAGTTGACTTACTTCTGTCAACAATTTTATTAAAATGAATAATATTCCAAGAAACTTTTAATACAGTAATAGTACAGTGGTACTAAGTAACTAAAAGAAAATTACGGAATTCTATATATAAAAGTTAAGAGTGATAGTTTCACTTATGCAAAATACTTTGAAGGGAAGAAAATGTGCCTAGGTGAGGGAATCAAGGCCATCTGTGCCTCCAACAGCTCTTGGCTGACAACCTATCTCCTCCACTCTGCTCCCTGGAAGCTGTGATCAAACTGAACCAAGTAAATGGATCTGCAAAACAAGAACCAGTCTCACTGTAAGATGAAGACTAGACAAGGTACAGTTTAATCTTCTCTAGTGTGTCTGCAAACACACAGACCAGGAGCTTCAAATGGCGTTAGATTTTGCCTTTCCCATACAAAAGAGAATATAACAGCCTGTAGATCCGAATTATCCATTTTGTCAATGCAGGAAAAGAGTGAAAGCTGGAGTCTGGGTCTTTCAGCATCAAGATTATGCACAGACTTAGACGTATTCCTACTCTTAACTACAAGAATAGCCACCGCTCTAATTCAGCTAAAATGAATCTAGAGTTCAAGCTATATCTATGACAAATGACAAGATTTAATTTTTCCCCTAAAGCTCTTAATTCTCAATATTGATGCTCTAATCCGGCAGAATCATCCATGCTTAGCTTTAAATCCAGGAGTCTTTTCATTCTGATAGACTACTCATTGATGCACTTGTTTATTAATTCAAAAAGTTTGCAAATTGGTCTGTAAGTGCTGCATTAGCAGTTCCTTCCATCCATTACAACTTTTCGTCTAATCCTTTGTCTCAGACTGATCCACAGCTTTGCTACTTATACTGGAAAGTGTCTGTCTTGGAGATTATGCACAAGTTCTCAGAAGAAGAAATATAAGATTGCAGTATCAACAGAATTACTCTTTCAATCTATTTCAGGAGTTGACACCTAGAAATTTCATGCATTCTTAAAAGAACCACAGGATAAATGGCATCTATTACACAGCGAAGGCTTCTGCTATATTCATACACCTGGGAGGTGCTGAGAGGGGAAAAATCATCCTGTTAGACTGCAATTACCTAACTGTAGTGCCTAAATTACCATACAAGCCTCTAAGTCCCTGTACAGATACTGAATAGAACCTCCAAAGAGCAATGCTGAGCACCTCAACCAGAGCCTCACCACTGTGCTCTGTGCACACAGAAATTATACTTTTTGCATTAAGCACCTGAACTACGCAGCTAAATGGTGCTGTGAGAGCACTGCTCTATTCCCCTTCTTTTAGAACTAGGATTTCATCGTGGTCTGTTGAACTACTGGGGGGGGGGTGGAGAAAAGGTCAGCAGCATACTGAGTAACACTGTCCTTGGGACACGGCCACATCCCGTTAAGTCCCCGGACCCAATTTTCTCTTTCACTACAAACATTTCTAGAACTAACATTTCTATACACAATTTTTGCCCTTTCCACCAAGGCCTATGAGACATCCCAGAAAACTACTCATATACCCCATTCCACTTATTCATTTGTCTTGATCCTTCAAAGAATTAAAAAAACCCCAAAGAATTAACCTACTCTACCACCTGCCAAATTTGACATGCAGAAAAATCCCATGCACGTACTCAAAACAACAGAAATATCAGAGAAATTGGAGTCTGTTCTCCAAGGAGGTAGTTTGACCCAATACAACACACCTTTCTTTTTCAAGCTAGTAAATTCTGTGGAGAACAAACCACAGTAATACCAGCAGGTATCTTGAATGACTTAGATTGTGTGATTAGAGACTAGCACCATAAGAAACCATGTGCAAGGCATGAAGAAACCTGAGTGTTTCGGATCTTCTTTCTGTCATTTTGTAGCACTACCTAGGCACCTGTCTGCAAACAGTACATCCAACCAAATGAGCAGCAGTACTATTGATACCTGTGTTTCACTCAATCTTACACTGACTCTATCTAATACTCTGTAGGGTATACATGGGTCACATCTATTGCAGAGAGTACTGTCAAGAGTTACCTTCTTCCAAAACACAGTCGTCGTACTTCTAATTTCAGAATACACAATTAATGTGGGAAATTATTCTACTTAATTTCCTGGTGTAGTCTAAAAAAAGGATGATATCTGGGGCCATGTTTCTTATGCTATCATTTAGTCTTTATTTTTCTATTCCCAACTCTGATGTATACAAGTTAATAGAAATAGCAGACAAACTGCAAATGTACATTTTGAGAGTTTATCACTCACTTATACCAAGAACTAAAGGGTATAAATCCATCTGACCACTCTAGTTTTCAGTACCTGAGTGGTTACAGGAAAGTTTTAGCCCACATGAAAAAGCAGAAATTTGGCACCTTCATCAAGTTTTTTAAAACCTGTTTTTGCCCCCACAAAGTGCAAAGACCAACTCAACAGTTAGCATTCCTCTCTAAAAAAATAATTTTGTGTCTATTTGGTACTACATATCTGTCCTATGATTCTAAAAACTGTCAGGTCAAACTTATAGGCATAAGTGATCTCCTTTCTAGGGCATAAAATGCATTGAAATGATACTTGCAGCTGGGTTGGTGGTTTTTTTGGTTGTTTTTTAAACAGTTGAATGAAAAATTTCTAAACCCAGTGGATTATTTCAAAAACACTGATAAGAATGGCAACGAAGTCACAACACAGTACATGTAGTCTCAGAACAAAATATTTCCAATAAATGCTGGTAGACTCACAGTTGCAAGATTGATGAGCAAACAACAGCACTTTCTACGTAAACTCATTTGCACACGGAACTTTATCATTTGCACAGAAATATTTAATCACATAAAAATTAATTTTAAATTCATTTTTCAGATTATACTGATTTTTCATCTGCTTATTGTGAAATAACGTAGGGACAGTACACAGTACCGGTTTGCCCTCAGGTAACATCTTTCACTTCACTAGTAAAGTATTCCACTTATATTTGTGGAGAACAGCGAGACAATCCGGTAAGTATTGCAAGTACTATGTGCATTTAATGGAAGAATAATTTAAGTCATTGAATGATTGGTCTAAGCTCACTGCAAAATGAGCAAAACTGGGGATATGTACTATGCATTATTTAATCCTTCTCTAAATGCAGACTTTTTTCTTCAAAATTACTATCAAATTGTTTTGAAATACACATATGTTCTCTTAGTTTAAGAACCAGTATTTGTAAACTTAATAGCTTAATATTATTAAAGAAAATACCGTATGGAACATGCACCGTACATAGATTATAAGAGACAAGATTGTTTTTCTGATGCACTCTACCTGTAACCAGTCTAGAGCCTTTATATTGGGAAGCTTTCCTTTTGTGAAACTATGGTAAAAGTAGTGGACGAACAACAAAAAATAATGAAACTCTTTTTGCATGTATAGTGTATTACAAACAAACGTCTAAGGCTTTAGAACTTCAAACTCATGGTTCTCTTATTTAGATACCCTATTTGCTGGCACAGCCAACCCTCTCACGTGTCTGCCTCCCTCCCGCCTTTTCATCCATTAGGAAGCCAGGAGGCAATGCCATTTATACCCAAGAGGAAACAATGCTGGAGGAGGGAACAAGAGAAAATAATTTTCTCCAGATTCCCTCAGAGATTATTTCACATCTGCAGATAAGAGATTCAATTAACAAAACAGCCTTAGCATGCACAGCACCAACAATACAGGGTGATCTCCTTGCACCACCCTTTGAGTAAACGCCATCAGTACAGGCTATTTATTCTCAACAGACACACAGTCCACGCAACTTTCATATTACTGCTCTCAGTACTATCCTGGCACACCAGCTGACTGTTCCTAGAGCAGTGGCAATTCCTATGAAGCTACCTGCAAGATGGACCCAAGTACTGTTTCGGTGACTTGGTACAGACAATTCTCAAGGTTGACGTAAGCAATTGCATAACCGGTCAAAATGCCCCTCAGTTTGTCATGGCTAACAATAGCCACAGGAAAAAGTACTGTGAGACTGTTATTACTAGCAACACTTAAAAGGTCAAATGTTTCTACCGTTCTTGACTCTTTGGTTCTTTCTCTAACAAACTTCACTTTCCGGGCTTTTGTATTTTTAACGCTTCTGCATCACGTGGCGTAATTTTGTCTCCAGAATGATTTTATGGTTGAGAAGCAGCAAAACATCTTGAAGAATAAACTACAGAGCAATACTCTTGAAGGTGATTTTGAAAAAAAAGTATTAAAAAGTCTTTAAGAGCATTTTTTGTCATCTAGTTTAGATGAGATATTAGCACATTTTTTTCTGCCAACTCCTACCAACAGCTTTCAACGCTAGTTGAAGACTGAAAAGAGCTGTTATTATTAATTACTTCAAGAAAAGGTTACGTGACAAATCATCAGAACAATTTAACAACTGTGTAAAGTATGGATAACAGAGAAGAACTGGCAAGATGGTTGGGCTTGAAACTCTACTAAGCCAGGACAAAACCCCCTAACCCTGTAGTAGGGTTCAACAGGAATTTTACTCTGCACTATGTGACCCCCTTTACTTCCTGCTAACATAAACTTCTAAAAAAAAATATTAAAGAAACCTCCCACTTCCATAAAGTCATAACTGGTCTTGAATCTGCAAATCTGCAGTAACATTTATATTTGAATCTCAACTCTAACAAACACAATAGAAGAAAGCACCATTATCTAAAAAGCATTTAATTTTTTTTTTCAACTGAAAAGGAAGCAAATTCCACTGACCAGAATCTAAATTCTTGAGTAAAGTGCTGGAACCTTTCTGGAAACAACGTTTCACACATGAAGTTCCGACAGTAAAGAAACTTTAGAAACTCATTTAGACTGAAGTTTGGCAGCATTTAACTGTCACATTATCTTCCACTAGAGTTTGTCATGTGCAAAATGTGACTGGTTATACCAGTTATGGCAGTTCACTACTCCAAAGATCTCTGTGGCTTGACACTAAATTCCTCCTTCAGTGGTATTAACATTAATCTTAAACCATTACATTACTCAGTTTAAACCAATAGGCTGTTCAAATAGCAGTTAAAAAAATTGCTAAAGTCTAAATGAGGTGTTCCTGGTCGTTATGCTAGGTACCAGTAAGAACTTCAACTTCTAGATCTGTGCCAGACAGACAGCACTGTCAAGGGGTTCTTCCACTCCCTCTTTGAGAACACTGGATAGAAAAAGTGGAAAGGGTGGATTATCAGAAAAATCAGATGAAAGAACATAACCAAATGCCACCTGCACTGCAGACACCAAAACCCAGCCCACCATTTCCCCTGTCCAACACTTTGGAAAAGTGATCAAACAGTTTTGTCTTTACAAGAGTCTTGCTAGAGCAAAACACAAGAACTGTTTATTTCCAAGAAGTCTACTCTGAAACGAGTCACAGCTGCTTTCTGAGACACAAATTCAATAAAATCTACCCAGAAACCAAAAGAAAGCAGATAACACAATTAAACATAGGAGAACAAAAGCCAAGAAACAGGTGCTTCATGGAAATAAAAGGTCATCTTGGTTTAAAGCAAGGATTGTAGGCAGGGAGAAAATATCACAAACAACATAACAGAAGAAAAACTCCAATGCCAAGCTTCCAAAATACTACCACAATGTAACTTGGTGGTAGGGGGTTAAAGGATGTAACCCTGAGATTACCAGATTCGGTTTCACATTTTACCTTTGAACCAAGGCAAGCCTGAAATACTGCTTTAAGAGGGGTCATGCAGATCCTCGAGGCTATCAGCTTTACACAAAACAGTGTGGAACAGAAGACTTATTTACATATGGCACTGAACATATACATAATGATATTGACAAACAAAAGAGCACAGTGCCCTTCACTCCTTCCTGCTACTAAAAACTGACCTGATGTTTCAAGTAATATCCGACTTTCCTTTTTTCCTCTAAAGGACTGGAGCAGCTTTCACGGGTCAGGTGGATAGATGTAAAATAAATCTGATTACCAAAATGAACCTTTCACAAATTATAAGCTTTAAATCGTAAATGTGAGGTTCTTGAACTGCCATTTCACCAGCTGTTACTGCCTCGGTTGCTGGTTCGAGATCTGACATTACCTGACCAGAGGATGCCCTGCCACCCCTCTCCACCCGGCTGGCCCCAGGAGGGCAACCTGCGCCTCAGCCCGGCAGCCCAGCCAGAAACCGCCGAGGAGAACCGGCCGTTTCCCTCCCTGCTTCCAGCGGGCACAGCGCCAGGGAGGATGTACGGGAGGCACAAACGGATAAATGCAATAATCATGGCGAGACAACCGCACGGCGGGAGGGGGAACACAAGGCAAAAGGAGGGACAGATGCCATCTTGTGCCTCGGAAATTTCGCCCTGAACAGGTCTGGCCGAGGCTACAGCGCTGACGGGCACCAGTTCCGCAGGCCCGGCGGCCGCGCCGCCTCCCTTGCCCCGAGCGGCTGCCAGCGGGGGAGGCGGCGCCCACCCGGGGCTGCCCGGTACCCGCGGCACCAGCTCTCCCCGCCCGGCGCCGGCACAGAGACCAGCGAGTCCCCCCTTCCCGCACTCACCTTGCGGACAGGAGGGAAGGGCCGAGCCGCAGGCGCCGCCGCCCCTCCAGGTGTTCCAGCGCCGCCGGCGTCAGCGCAGCGAGCGGAGCCGCCTGTGCCGGCGCGGGCGCCCCCGCA
>VWPU01021801.1:0-87876 GCA_013398955.1 Callaeas wilsoni | reverse complement strand
AGAAGAACCCAAACTCCTACACCTCCATTTGCAAAGATCTGGCTTAGCCCTCAGTGAACATAAATGAAGTTTGTAAGCAGCTGAAGGGTTTTCATCTATTATTGGTAGGCAGTGCATGAGAGAGTCGTTGGGACTAGTAATACTGCTGTTGTGGAATAGCAGCAATGTACATTGGCAAGGTTATAGTCACGTGGATGAGCTACAGGCTGAAGAACACCCAAAATTTGTGTGAATTAGAGTTTGAAAGTGGTGTGCAGTATTTTTGTGGACAAGAAACTACGATCCTGTCATACTGAGCTGAACACTGCCCTATATGTAGCATTCCTTTCCCACCCTGCAGGATTTAAGTGGACATTATTTTCCCTGTCTGAAGTTTGAGGCATGGGCTATCAATACATTCAGGATATCATACTACTTAAAAAGCGGGGGTACATCCTGTGCTGGCTTGTGTTAGTGCTGTCTGTTCATTGTGGACAGAGCATGTAGGGCTGCCTCTAGGGAGGGT
The DNA here is from genome assembly GCA_013398955.1 of Callaeas wilsoni. Taxonomy (NCBI): domain Eukaryota; kingdom Metazoa; phylum Chordata; class Aves; order Passeriformes; family Callaeidae; genus Callaeas; species Callaeas wilsoni. The sequence goes on along the minus strand of VWPU01021801.1, from coordinate 87,371 downwards.
CGCCAAGCTCTTGGATGCATCCCCACCCCCACATAAAGCAGACTCACCAGCCTCACAGTCTGGGAAGGAGATTGTCACTAAAGCAGCAGCAGTCAGTTTCCTCAGTGATGATCTTACACTCCTCTGGCGATTTGTCATTTTAAAATGCAGGATGGCTGCAAAAAGCCACTGTGTCAGCTGCTGCGAACATACAGAGAAATGCTGCCAGCACAGGTTGTTTGGCTTGAGGATTGTCAGTCTCATGGAACATGTGAAGTAGGATGTATGTATTCATGCACAGTTGAGTCTGATGTGTCTACACTTACCAGACTTGCTAGGACATTCTTGCTATACTTTTTATACTCAAGAGTCTCATATGGGATATGTCTGACAGTCTTTAATACTTACAGGCTTTTTTTCAGGTCTGATAGTATCATACTTCACGAGATGGTCTTAAATTGTTTAACCATTAAGGCAGTGATTTTCTAGGTTCTTCAAATGCAGGATTCAAAACTGATTGAACCGTTTCTGATTCTGCAAGTTAAAAACTCAATCTGAAAAATTATGACCCTTTTCTGGAGAAAAGTCTCCCACTGCTTCTTGCTTTTATCTATAATTTTGAGGCTTTGATTTTTCATGTTGACGCAATGATTGCAGGCTGAATCCGAAGATGGTTTGCTGCTGTACTGTGGAGAAAATGAGCATGGTCGTGGCGATTTTATGTCACTGGCAATTATCCGACGTAGCCTCCAGTTCAGGTAAAACCTCCATCCTAAATACAATGTAAAGAGAAGGGGCTATTCCTGCCTCCTGGGACTGCTAGATGTGATGAGTATCCCTAGTGTCTTTGACTTCTGCCCCATACAGTGCACAAAATAGAGAGTATAATTTCATTTAAGAGTTCTTTAATACTTTTTTCTCTCATGCTTCTTTAATGTGTAAACATGTGCCCTGTTGAGCTTTTTTATTAAGACCTCAGTGTAAAGGCAAAATGATCCGTTTTCTGTAAGGCGTTTGTCTGGGGCTCTGAGCTATGTTACCAGAAATGCCAGTGAGCCACTGTATTTGCTAAGCTGGTGGTATATCGATGGTGTATTGAGTCAGTGTTTTTGCTTCACAGCAAAAGACTTGCAGATAATGTAGCAAAATAAAGGATGTAATGCCAGCAAGGGGCCAGGAACTTCATCTTACACGCTTTGTTTAGATGAGAGTTGCAGATTTTTTAAATTAAGATATAGAGGGTTTCCTGCAGTCTGATAGATATGAAGCAAGTGAAAGAGTATTTCCAGGGTCTCCTTACTTGGGAGAGTGAGTCCTTTGAAAGTGAGGAATAACAAAGTGGATGATACGCCTTAGTTGTGTTTCTGTTCACCTGCACTGCATGGCAGTCAGGGAAAATGGGACATTTTGTGCACATTCAGCTCTCCTGGAGGTCTTCCTGTCAATCAATGCTGAGTTTCAAATAGGCTAGCAGAGTTATTGATGTAGGCACTGCCTTTCACCAGGGAGCTAGAAAAATTCCCAGGAGAAATTACTATGATAGCAGGAACTCAGATTGTAATACCCTCCATCTTGAAGCAATTTCAGTTGTTGGCAAGCTTAGAAATGCACTTAGTATGGAAAGAGAATGCAAAATCTTCTCCACGTTAGAAAGACAGATAATGAAGTTTAAAACTTGGAACAGATCATATGTAGACCTGCTGTCAGATTTTCCTGTGCTAATATGCAGTGTGTAACAGAGAGGTTCCCAAGTACAAAAAGAATATTTGGAGTCTAAAACCAACTTTTGGTTATTTGGTTAATGTAAGATTGTCACCTTGCCCTCTCTGTCTCTTGCTCCCAGGTTCAACTGTGGCACTGGAGTTGGAGTCATAACGAGTGAAAACAAAATCAAGCTGGGGAACTGGCACAATGTCACGTTATTCAGAGATGGGGTGAATGGCTGGCTCAGGATGGACAACAATGCTCCAGTGACAGGAAAATCTCAGGTTGGTAATCCTGCTCATGTGGTTCGATCTTGGGGTCTCTCAAGGTTATGATGATGGTTTTTTTCTTGCCACCAGAAGCCTGATCAGATTTAAAAGGAGCAGTTTTATTTATTTGTGTTAGGACATTTAGTGAACTAGGATCAGAGTACAGATTACTCTTCCAAATACGTAATCTAGAAGTCACAGAGATAAGTATCTCAGGGCTGAATCCCATCACAGTTTCCCTGTTGTCCTCCATGTTTGCTCTGCCACCCTTCCACCACCCTATGCCAGTCTGAGATACAGGCTATTAGAAGTTTACTAGATTGTACAGCTGCTGTCCCTGATTGCTTTCTTTTTCAAGTCTCAGAGAGCTGCTCTTCTTCCTCAGACATAAAAATTAGATGCATGTGTGTATATGAGCATATATTTATGTGTAGTATGCATATATCCACATGAGGTTTGTATACAGGAGGTGTAATTACATGCATATTCTGGACAAAGATTTCAGCGTAGTAATGAAGATAGACATTCTGCCCTGACTTATGTTAACACCAGCAAGTTCATACAAGACTGACAAGATAAAATATAATAGAGGAAGATGCTTTGACTTGCTCATCTGTTGCTGGGCCAGAAAACAAAATTAAGGCACTGGAAGAAAAGGCAATTTCAGATTGTTTCAGATGTCTTTCCTTTGATGGCCACTATTAACATGCCATCCCTAGCCCTGAAAGACAGCAGCTTCAGACATCTTATTACTTTCCACTTTCATGTGCAGGCATTGAAGGGAAAAAATTGCAGTGCATTGAGTTCTCATCAGCTGGAAATGACAAAGGAGAGAATTTCAGTGTGTCATATGTTGCTGTTACCAATACTGTGAGGCCATGCAAAGGGCAGGTGTGAATCAGGAGAGATATGTACAGTTTCTGCAGTGCACTGTGCAAATGAACACCTGCAGACTCAATAACCCTATCTTATTTAGCCTGGCAAAATACAGGCTATGGTGATAGAATTTATTGTTATAAACGCTATAGGGGCAAGGCAGGGGTGAAAGATCCAGAAAGATTTTAGGCTAGAGGTCACTGCCATCAAAAGCACTGGTTGGTAAAAACTGTCCCTGAATAACTGAGAATTTTGAGTGTTTTCTTCTAAAGGACCGTGGGGTTTTGAAAGAACTGTTGAGTAGGAGGCAAAAGTCATATTTTGATCAATTTGTGGAAGGAATTTTGACTCAGTTGGCCACAGTAGTGTGGAGTATGAGTCAGTGGTCCAAAAAGGTTCTGTTGGTTTTTGATGGTTTTTGTTCTTTTCTGTGCACTGTAGCAATTTTAGTAAACTTGTATGTGTAGGTTTCTGTAGACTTGTTAAAGAGATGGGCAGTAAATTTTGTGATGGCAAAGTGAGCAGAACCCTGCTGAAGTTGTGATTTTACTGGCTTTTGCCTTTTCTTTGTTTTTTTCCCTTTTTATTTTTGTCATTTCATTATTATTCAATACTAAACACTTGCTGGGTTCTGTCCAAAAGACAGTATCTCATAGGTCTCTAACCTTCAGGGCTTAGGGTTTAGAAGACAAATAACTTTTGGCAAAAGGAAAGGAAGAAATTGCAGCAAAAGACAGACCACACTCGCTCCTCAAAACAGTGATTTTTAGTATTTTTTATTGTGCTTTTGGTAGTTCATGTTATCATGATGGGATGCAGGTGACGAAGGATGATTTCAAATGGTGGACTGATTTGGGGAATGACAAATGGGAAGGAATTACCAATGAACAACCCATGTATTCCCTGACACAATTCTTCATGGAGGAAAAAAATTGATTGTAAACCACTGTGGCTTAATGAGTTCTCCTGTGTTATATCTATTACACAGCATGCTGTGCTCTGCTCTCCCTTCAGGGCCAATACAGCAAAATCACATTCCAGACTCCCTTCTACGTTGGCGGTGCTCCCAGCGTGTACTGGCTGGTCAGGGCCACCGGCACCAACCGCGGGTTCCAGGGCTGCGTCCAGTCACTGAGCATCAACGGAAAGATAATTGACATGAGACCCTGGCCACTAGGGAAAGCTCTCAGTGGTGCTGATGTCGGTAAGTGTAGTGGTATGGGGTCTTTAATCAGTGACTAATCCGGGAGTGCTTTTTATCCTGTGAGAACAAATTGAGCGATGGTCCAGGTTTGAGAGGTGGAAGGCGCAGTCTCCACTTTTGGCCTGGTTTTCCTCTGTTCCTTTGCACATTGCTCTTGCTGGGTCTGTAGTAGGACAGTTCATCACACTGCGCAAGCAAGCCCCTTGTGGACAGACTTACTGTGCACAATAAATAGTAAACCCATTTTCATGAGCAAGTAGTAAGATCTGTGTTGCAGATATCATTACAGCTGTGTTGGTATTTCTGCTAGCATCTCTCAGGACACCTCTTCATGCCCCTGACTGACACAGTCATGTCGTCAGGAATCAATAGTATGTATGCTCAGCTTGCATTTGAAATAATATGGACCCAACAAAATGCATTTTGCCTAAAGACATCATTGCACTTGTCCAAAGTAATATATGGATCTCTCAGACCCACAGAAGACCTGTGACTGTTACAGGGGGCTTTCTGTGTTACACCCAACCACTGCTGAAGCATATAGGCTTTCCTGTATACCATCTTTTGTTTTGCTGTTCAGAGTAATGGTATGATTTAAAAATAGCTTGGAATAAATACTTCCAGCAGCTTTATGAAGTGTTATTACAACATTGTTTTCTCTTCACAGAGTAAAAGATGGAGAAGTAGAGAAGCTAATTAACTAGTCCTGTCTTATTTATTCTTCTATTTCATCCATGTAATGGGCACTTGAAAAAAGGCAGGGCAACAAAATCCTTGCTTTAATGATCTCCCTGTCTTAACAGTTTAAGAGTCAGAGTAAACCCAAGACAGAAGGCAAGTGATAACAGCAAGAAATAGATTCCATACCACTGAACTCTGCATGCCATGCTTCAGCCACAAAGTCATCTTTCTTCTCTTCTGTAGCTGTGCATTTGACATCCCAGGAAGGAAATGATTTATGAGAAACTTCTTAACAATTGCTCTGTGTTCTCTAGATACCATGACCAAACTTCTGTGCAATACAGTGGTAGAAAAGACTGGCCCAAGAAACAGTTACTGAAAAGAGTAAGATTTTGGAAGCAGAGTGTAATTTCACGATACAGTGAGAATCTATGTAATTTAGACAGATGAAAGCCCTGCTGAACTTCTCTGAGCCCTAATCTCTATTGCCTTTTGGGATGCAGCTAGCTTCATTCCCATCCATGAATGCTCCACATAGTACTGCATTAACAATCAACATCAATGAAAATAAATGCTGTGCTCTGCAATGTGTGACTCAAAACTGACTGATAAAGCCTTACTGCCCTTGTGTGACTGCACACATTTATATGAAGCTGTACCGGAAGAGACTTGAAAACAGTAGGTCGTGTAGGTATACCTTAAAATAAAAAAATTGCAGGTAAACTCTTCTAGGGTTTAGGTATGACTTTTGCCAGTCAGTCTCGTGGAGTTTTTTTCTGTTTGCACAGTATATAAATCAGGAGAGCTGTGCTACATGGGTTACAGAACTGAGGGTGGGGAGGAGAGGGGTCCGTCCCTCCCTGTGCTCTTTCTCTTCTGGCTACAGCAGAGTCCCACTGCACCCTGAGCTGAGGGACCAACAGAGGAGGCAGCGCTTGTGGTTCGGAGTGGGCATGGCAGGACCCGGGACTCCTGCAGCAGCTTCCCTCCTTCATCTGCCATTGCTGCCAAGCATATGCAGCCATCACACTTGTGATTTGCCTCTTCAGCATAGTCACCTGTGCTGGCCCAAAGGCTGTGAAAATTCACTGGGACATTGGGAGAGCAGCCTGTCCTTAAATACCAAGACTGCTCCAGCTCAAGCTGTTTCTCAAACCAAGGATCCCATGACTGGTCCTATTGCTGTTGTCTTCCTTGTTCTTTTCTGTTTCTCAAAGATTTTGTTTAACTCTGATCTGTTTGAACATACTGCCAACATTGATTAACACTGCAGCAGATGCAGCAAAGATGAGCATTGTCTTGGTTTTCTGTTTGTGTCTTCACACTTGATGCATAGAGATCCTTGTTTACACACGTCTTGGCTCTGTTTCCTTGCCTGTAAAATAGAGCTAGTGCTATTCTGTCAGCGTCACAATAACTGCTGAGTATATGAGGGAACTGCGGGAAAAGATACCTGTCCTGCCTCGGTTCACTTGTGGCCATTACAGTGCAGACCAGAAGGGGAAGATAGCTCAATGAGCACTGCCAGCACCCGTGATCCTATGGTTCGGCATGGGGCAGATGTAACTATCCCCTTTCATGGAGAAGGAGCATTTTTTCCCTTTTACGGGACTTCTATGTCTTGCCTGTTCTCCTCAGGTTAGTTCTGGAGTCCTGTGTCACGGCTGCTGTACTCAGGCCTTCCCTTCATACAATGAAAAGTGGGCCTGGTAGGAGATTTGTAGATGTGCAATATGAGACAAGTCTGGGCTATCAGGCAGTGGTACCAGATGACTGGCGAGTTGTTACTGCCTTGCCCTGAGTTAGTTAGAAAAGGTTATTTTCCACTGTGGAGGGCAGAGTGATTGGGATGGAACAGCACATCAGCCATTTATGCCTGCATATTTGTTTGTGGGTTTCTTTCTGGCTTTGGGATGGGAATTCAAACTGTAAAGCTGGTGCTGTACAAACACCAGTGTCTTACTGAAGTTGTGTAGGGACCTGCTCTGGAAACTGTCCTTGCAATCAGAGTGCTGTGTTTAAACAAAAAAGAAAGGGCATATCCCCTTCTTTGCAATAGTTTTTCAAGACTTCTCTTAATCACCTCAAATTGCAAAACTGTTCCCCAGTATTTATTGTCAGACCTGCTTCATGAAACCTTTGTCATCTCAGAGGTGATACTTCAATATGCCTCAAAATAAATGTGTAATTCTTAGTTTGCCATAAAATACTAAGCCCCTCCAAATGGTGTGCTTACCATTGCACACCACAAAAGTCTTACTTGGTCTTTCTTAATATATGCAATCAGTTTGTTACTATTGACAAGGAGAGAGTTATTTGATCAGAAACTAAAGTAAAAGGAGAAAATAAGTTCATCAAGAACTTCAATCAGATGTACATTTGACAGTTGCATAATATAACTTTATCGATATCAGTTTTAAGATGCAAATGAGAATTTATTTGTTCTACAACAATTTCAGCTAAAATACAGAAAGAAGAAATAACCTCTTTGTTATTTAAGTTGATGTGCCAGCATAGTAGAGATGCTTCTTAAAAAGCCCATATGTTGATGATGTCGATCCCTTTTAGTGTAGACAGGAGGGTTGACAACCTCATTTTGGCTAATAAGATTAGTTGATGATGATTTACACCTCCCATGCCCAGCATGGCATGAATTTACAGTGAAAAAAGAAGCAGTTAAGATAATTGAAATTAAACAAGGCATGGTGCTTGTAAACAATCTAGAGAAATTTGTATCTTGTGAGAAAATAGATAGGAAGAAGAGCAGACAATAGGTAATCTAGGGAATGATTAAACGTTACATCTGTCATGGTTTGCTTGTAAGGGCTACTTTTTGCTATTTGTAAGGTCTCTTGCTAGTCTGATATTAGAAAAAAAAATTATAATGATGTTCCCTTGTCTAAGTTGCACACCATTTGACAAATTGGGAAAGAATCTAGGCAGAAGAGCAAATTGCGTTGGTTAGTAGCAGCGATCAACAACCAGATAAATCTTCTTTGACAAACTGCTCCGATAAATGGATGTTCTGACTCCTGTATTTAGGTGAGTGTAGCAGTGGCATCTGTGATGAGGCAGCCTGCATCAACAGTGGCACCTGTACTGCGAGCAAAGCAGATTCTTACATTTGCCTTTGCCCTCTTGGATTTAAAGGTCATCATTGCGAGGAAGGTGAGTGGATGCTGTGATGCCTCTATTTCTTTCTGTGTGTTATTTAGTGTTCAATGTGTTTTCCACTTAGAGACACCCAAGGAGGTCTTATACTATTACACTGACAGAAGAGAATACTTGTTACTTCGTCTTTTTAAAGTCACGTGCTGAAACCCTTCCCTTACTGCTTGGGAGCTGTATCCAGCTCCTACATAATCTGTGATTCTCAAACCTCTTTGCTTATTTAAACTAACTGTACTTAAGCATCTCGAAATTCCTATTCAGAAGTTAAAATAATGTACCATTCCACGGCTGCACATTAATTCTAAAAAAATACCTACTTTTCTCCTAAAACCAGTGTCAGTTGTATATTTTGAAATGCAAAGGATATAATGTGAATTTGCTGCTAAAATCAGAGATACAAGTAGTAAAATACATGCGGCATTATTTTCTATGCTCTAGAACTTTTCATGCCACCACCCATCGTGTGCATGCTTGCTACTTTGAGAAGCACTATTATGAATCATGAAAGAAAAGGTACACAATGCTTTACAGTACAAATACATCCCTGGAAAAGGAAGGGATTAAATATCATTGGGTAGGATTAAAAAATATTTTTAATTTAGATGAAAAAGAAATTCAGGTTGTTTTGCTAAGCATTAGTTTTAAATACTTAACACAAGGAACAGACACTGGCTAGTAAGAGTCAATCCTTTACATTTGAGCCTCAAGTGACCTGATTGTGATTTCTGGATTTCCAGCACTCACCTTGGCCATACCTCAATTCAACGAATCCTTAAGATCATTTGCTAGCACACCCTGGCCCTTGGAGCCACAGAATTACCTTTCCTTCATGGAGTTTGAGATGACATTTCGTCCAGATTTAGAGACTGGTGTCCTTCTGTACAGCTATGACACAGACAGCAAGGACTTCCTCGCCATTAACATGGTGGCTGGCTACGTGGAGTTCAGGTTCGACTGTGGCTCGGGAACGGCTGTTATCAGGTAAATGGTGTTGCTTATGTTTCTTTCCCAACAGTGCTGATCCAGAGGAGTGGACTGGAAAGAGTCACAGCCTATGATGAGGTTTGCAAGCCCCTTGGTCTCTAGTGCCTGCTTCTAAGGAAGCACGGAAGCACTAGAAATGTGGTCAAGGAGACAGGATTTTCTTCCTACATCAGTTTATGTTTCAAAGCTTTGTGCTTTATCTTACTGCAGCTGTTACATTTGTGTCTGTATGGTATTGCAGTAATTCCCTTCTTGCCCCCGTGACATTGCAACACAGCTAATTAGGGGATCTATGAATATTTTATACATATACTTTCTAGCCACAGGCTTTCACAGTATTGGCGCTTATGTGAGCATCCTCCTTTCTGGTTTCCAGTTCCACGCTGGGGGTGCCAGACAGCAGGTGGAACAAGAAGATACACCTCCAGGTCCCTCCACTTCCTCATAGTGCTGTTTCTTAAGGGACCTCAGGCTAGTATCCAATTTATATAACGTAAGCTGTCTAAAATATAAATATATGGTTTAAACTAGTCACCCAGGTTCCCAGACAGACCTTCTGCAAATGACTCATTGCATCCTAAAATTAATGTCTAGGAGGATAGAAGCAATGAAATGGCGAAAAAATGCTGCTCTCTCTCCCTGTGTAACTGAATGCTCAGTCGCTGGGCAACTGTTCCTGGGTTTTCTGAAAAGGCGCTAGGCTGAACAGAGGCATTCAGTATCTTGGAGGTGGACTAGGAGGCCGCCAGTTTGACCAGGCTGACCTGATATGTAGAAATGATCTATATAAAGCTTATGCAAAATGTGTACACTGTCTGCAAGTCTTGCATACCAATGATTCCTGTGGATGGACGTCAGGAATTTTGACTATAGTGTGATTCGGAAAAATGTACTAATTTTACACTGAATGAGGACTCAAGCAAACAAACTCATTCAGATGACAAAATGAGAGATGAAGTTTCAAGGGAGCAAATGCAAAATAATGCACAAGCCTAACAATGCACAGCTGTGGAAAAACAGTTAGTGTTGTCAGACAGAGAAAATCCTGGAGTTGTCATGTATAGTTCTGGGGAAGCAACAGCAAACTGTTTAGAGACAAATGAGAAACCTAAGTACAATGCAGAGTATGGAATAAGGAAGAATGTCTCTGCTGAAGCCCAGAGTGCACCCTGTCTTGAAAACTTGCTTCTATTCTGGTCACATCATTTCAAAAGAAATTAGCAAAACTGAAAAGGAAGAGTAGTTTTGACATCCAGGAGAGGGAATGAAACAGCTTCCACAAATACAGCAAGACCTTTCAGCCTGGAAAAGAGAGTTTGGTGGAAGTATGATACAGGTTTTTAAATTTTGAATGGCATGGAGATTAATGAGTATTCTGTATTTTTTCAATATGCAAAGAAAATAAGGAAGCAAAGAAAATAAGGTGCTTTTTTTTGGGTTTGGGTTGGTTTTGTTTTTTCAGAGAGCACATAAATAACTTGTGGAAACTAATTGTCATAGAAAGTTACAGATGCCAAAACTATAAATAGGTTAAAAAAATCAGACAAATTTGAAGAAAGCTCCATTGAGGGAGATCAAACACAATTGTACGGATGCAGCTTCTGACTCAGGAAATTGCTAAATGACAAGTTGCCAGAAGCTGGGAGGATATATCAAGGGAAGAATCACTTCATACTTGCCCTATTCTATTCTTTTGCTGAAAAGTGGCAGAAGTAGCTAATTTTGGCGACCTTTTCTCCAACTCAGAATAGCCCTTCTTAAAACAGCCTTCAATCTTTACTGATCGCAGCCTTCTAATTCCTGTTACTGGCAACCATAAAATATTAAAGTAGAATTTATTTTTTTCTTCCAAGAATATTGTAGCACTTCAAAACACCTTGTAATAAAATTTAGCTGATATGTAGGGTTATAAAATGTAGCAGGAGCCACAAGCATATGCCTGGGAGTGGAAACTGCTGCTTTCTGTTGGAAAGCAGAAGAGCAAGCTGGATGCAAGCTAATGCCTGAACTACATGCAGTGAAGGAAAAGAGAGTGGTGGGATAGCTGAGTAGTACACGAGACTCAGGAGACCATCAGGCTTCATTGAAAATTGTCAGGCTGTCCTGTTAGCTCTTTTTTCTAGATAAAATGTTCAACTCGCGCCCTGTTATCAGCTCTGTCAGTGATTAAATAAAACAAATAGATTCCCTGTTTTTCGTGCCTGCCTGGTCAATGTCCACTTAAAAGTCTGTCTTCATCATGCTGCTTCATGCCTACCCTTTGTCTTTAATGGGGGTATAGCTCTGGTCATCCTGATACCTCTGCCACAGGACCACCAGGCTGTTGGATATTGTAATATAACCAGAACACAGCCGTAATATCTTTATAATTAGGATTAGGCAAGCTTGTTTGTGTATGTCAGCAGCGACAGTAAGAGAGCTGATGCTGGTGAAGGTTGAGTTTTTCCTGATGTATCCCGGGATGGAAGCGGCACAGTGTGCTCTGGGGGCTCCACAGGGAGAAGGGATGCTGAGTGGGTGGGCAGATGCAGAACCTGAGCACTGAAATGTCTCAGCGAGAAGTTATTGGGATTTCCCTGGGATTTCCCTTGGCCAAGCTTTCACACGATCGAGATCTTCATGATCTGGTGTATTTTTTAAGCTTTGGTTTACATGGGAAAAAGTAACCCCGCAGCACCTGAAGAGCCAGGAGTGTTCAAATGCCAGAAGGAAGTGTTACCAAACTCATGCTGGTTTCAAAAAGCCCATGATTCCAAGAAAGAGCTTGCAGCTCTGAAGTGATGACTCTGCAAGGTTTAATCATCCCTGATTGTAATTAAATCTAGCAAAGCAGGAGAGTTAGCATGATGATGCCCTAAGCAGCAGAGGAGATAATGTTTGTATTGCTGCTTACTACCTAGCCAAACCTATTTGGTTCCTTTATATGTATACATTGACTTCTTCAAGGTGATTAGATTCCGTTAGCTATTGATTTACCCAAGATAGTTAAACCCTGAATGGTGCTACATAAAAAGGAGGACAAGTGACTGGCATTGCTTGGCGATATTTTTAATGGAGGTTTTCTGAACCAAGTGTCATTCAGAAGTGTCAAGTAATATTGCCAGCATCATCAAAATAGATAAAAATGAGCTTTAAGAAAATTTGGAGGATCAAAAATTGATGCTGATTGTTAAGGAAAAAAAAAGTTATTTTCATATTTTCAAAATTATACAAGTTTTTAAATCAGCACTTGAATCACTATTGACTCACTATTTCAAATTACAATTTTTTCCCATTTTTTTCATTTCAAAATGTTGGGGGGTTTTTATTTTTAAATGAAAGTATCCTGAAGATACTGAAAATACAAAAAATTATTTCATCTCCCAAAATTCTGTATTTTTTCACTGAAGCTAGAAAGCCTTAGGTGTCCTAGATAACACAGTTCTGATTTTTACACCTTGGCCAGTAAATCAAACAGAAGTTTCCATTCCTCCTGGAGGAAAGGCTGCAACATCTTATTTAGACATAAAATGCTTTAACCAGTGTAGTGAAATGACATTTGAAAACAAGATACAAAGATCTGTAGAACTTATGAAGAGCAATGTGGTTTTTCCTTTCATACAGGCTGCTATTCATATTAGTGCTGTGCCAGTAAAGATTGCAAGAACTGTTTAAAAATGCTTCCTTTGAGACTGGTGAATACTTTGCACAACTGGGGGTTATTGTTCCTAGCCAAGATCTCATCACATCATTAGGATCATGTTTTAATTACTTCCCTTTTACGTACAGTATCCGGGCTGCACGTGTGTGTGTGTAGATGTCAATGTAACAGAATGCATAAATAGAGCTGATAAGCCAACACAAAGTAGTTCTGTCTTAAAAGAGGATGAAGAATGTGGGGCTAGACCAACCGTTAAGTGGGAAGCTTTTAGTGAAATGAGGATGTACAGCTGAGACAAAAATTTGTTTTTATGTGTTATAAATGACTGAGCAGACAAACTGCACAGAGGTAGCTAAAGTGTGTGCTGATGATAACATTTCATTTATAAATAAAACTAGAGAGCCTGTTATTTGTTCTAGAAATATGGTCTTTGCTGAAGGGGCTCAGAAGATTGTTACTTCCTTATAAGGGAAGAATCACAGTGGCTGATATTTATTTTTTATTTAGAAAATCATCCCAGAGGACTTGACTTTTTAACATTACAGAAAGGCACAGTTGTTACATGCTTGAAAATTTTCTTGCCCTTAAAACAGGAGTGAGGAACCTGTCAGTCTGGGTCAGTGGCATGAATTGCGAGTGTCTCGCACGGCAAAGAATGGTATCCTGCAAGTGGACAAACAGAAGACAGTGGAAGGGATGGCAGAGGTGAGCTTATGGCAGACTTGTCTTGAATGCAGCTGTTGGACTGTAAAGTGATTGCATGGTAGACTGCACAGCCTGCTCTCAAAACTCGTACTAGCTTAAAATAGTATTCATGTTAGGGCAACGTTTTTTTAAGCCCAGAGTTGGGTATTTGTGCATAAGGTCTTCCCTCTGAGGACAAGGATCCCTGTAAAGGCAGGGATCCAACTGAGATCCGACTGTACTTGCTCCTGACGTGTAACTGAACTCACATTTCTGTGTCTGGTTCATGTATCTTCTTGAGGTTCTTTTTTTGGTACTTGTTGTGGCTAAGTCTGTTGAACAACATGTGCGCTATGAGAGGTGTCATTTGGAGAAGTATGATGCTGAAAAGTATGTGCCTAGTCTGTTTTTACCTCTTTCTGAATATTGTCCTGGAAAAGTAGGCCAGAAGAGAATTGAAGAGAATTGTTTCTTTGTCTTCTTCTTGCAAAAGCAATTTGCAGGCCAGAGTGAGGGCTGGAACAATCAGGCAGTTGATGACTTGCTTTTTGTTCTTCACTCACCAAGTGATCATAGTGAGTCAAATTTATAATAAAGTGGAATTGTACTTGTACCAAGCAGGATATTCACTCTAAGCACTCAAATGCATGCACAGAGGTACATTTTCTATCTTGATGGAACCCGAGGCTAGACCTGCATAGAAAATGTCTTTTACTCTTTGCTAGTGGAGAGTGCAGACGGAAAACCAGACTCCAGATCCCATAGCAGAAAAATCCCATAGCAGAATAATCGCGTAGCAGGCTTTTCAGCAAACTGGGAAACATTTATGAAAGCTTTGACTTTTCTTCAAAAATTTAAATACATTGAAATTCCAGTTGTCTGTCAGGAAACAAATTGAGTGAGAAACATTTGACTGGAGCACTCAAGACTTTTTCAGATAGATGAGTTAAGATGAGCACTCTCATTTTTTTTCTCTTAAGTGCTGCAGTGCAGTGCTCCAGGAGGAGGGTGGCTGGGAGCTGCCAACCATGAAAGCACTGAAGCTTCTGCAGGACTGGAATTACACAGTTATTCTGTCTTTAGCTGTTAAATGTCTTTCAGTTTACTCCAGGATCCTAAATATTCCGATCAGGTAACCTGAGCAACTGCTTGTGGTAATTGATGCAAAATCAATGTTTCTTTCATTTAGCCTCATAAGTTACAGTAGGTTATCTCTTAGATTTTGGAAATACTGAATGAGTCTCTGTTGCATGAACTTTGCTCTGATTTTACCTTTATGAACCTCATTCTGGTTATAGATTTACATCAGTGTACCTCAAGCCTTTGCAAATAAAGCTAGATGGGCAGTCAGAAAACACAATGAGTCAGTTTCCTTTCTTTCTTCCTTCAGTATTGCCATTTTGAAATACTTGAGATTTTTCAGCTGCTTCTGACTGGGATAATGTAAAGTCAGTCAAGAGTGTCCTACAATGGCTTTCTTGATAGAACTGTACAAAGAAAAGGCATTGAAATAAGTTATAACATCTAATGTAGGGCAATATCAACTCACGTAGGCTAATCTGAAGATACAGGCACAATTCCAGCTTCTCTAATAAAATGTTATTCTATATTTATTGCAGGGGGCTTTTACACAGATTAAATGCAGCTCTGAAATATTTATTGGTGGAGTCCCTAATTATGATGATGTGAAGAAGAACTCTGGGATCCTCAGACCCTTCAGTGGGAGCATCCAGAAGGTGTGTGCCCACAGAAACACACTGTAGGCATTTATTTCCATCACATCCAGTGCATGCTTTTTGTGGAAACCTGCCCTTATTCAACTGGCAATATTCAAAATAATCAAGGATTTCACCTTAGGAGCCCCCCATGAAGTGGTTAAATGATTATTTCACAGTGAAAAGTCCACCTACTGCGTTCTTACACCACAATGGAGATGCACACTGTACTTCTTTCCCCTTTTACAATTTTATATGGGGCACAGGGATGGAGAAGATGTTTTCCACTATTAGCATACATTAGAGATGATGTTCCCATGTGGTCAGCTGAGCATGAGTGCAGTTCTTTTCTAGAAAATGTAAATTCATATCAGGCCTAGTAAATAATCAAATGAAAGTTCAAACTGAACTAACATTTTTCTTTCTAAACGTACTTAAAATAACTTGGATAGAGTTGGAAGGTTGCCCCTGAATCCTCACAGTTTTAGAGGAGAGAATTATTGCATCAGATCAATGCAAAGAAATAACAAATAAACCCAAATTTTTAATAATAGTTTTTATTAAAAATATCTAAAAACTCTATAGTCCATCATGTTAACAATTGCTCCAGGACAGAGAAGTAATTCAGAAATTGTAGTTCAGTGTGAATAGTTTCATCACTCAGTCTGACATTTTTTACTATCTTTGTCAGCTATCCAGCAGAAAACATGAAGTTCAGGAAAACTAGGGGAGTGAGTAATAGTGATGAGAACAGGTCAGACACATGAACATTGTTGGAAAGGTAGATTTGACTGCATACAATGCATTTTGGGGTGCAAGATAGAGAGCCTAGGGGCAATTAATACAGGTTACAATTACAAGGTGAGGGGTTGTACGCTGGAGTAAAGGCACTGATAAGGATTGGGAAACGTGGAGTATGACCCCTTTCTCTATGACGTATTTAGTAAGGTGTATTGTATTCTCAGAGGCATGAATGGGATGTCAAGAGTATTGCCTGCTTTTTGGGCAATGGGAACGTTCAGTTGCCTGCTTTACACATAGGATTTTTGAGAACGATACAGAAATAGAGCTGCAAACATTATCAAGTACTGGAAAATATGCAGTATTTTGAAAGACCTAAGATCACAATATATTTAGTTTAGTCAGATCAGGCTGAGAAGTGACTTTATTGTGATCTTCTAGTTCCTACATGAGGATGAGATTTCTTTGGATACATGGTGCTGGAGTTATGCAGAAAAAGACATGATGAGAAACAAGGGCTGGAAACTGAATATGAGTTTAAAACCAGAAACAAAAGACCTGTTTTAATGAGTGGAAGCTTGTTAACCTCTGGAACAATGTAGTCAAAATTTAGAAAGAAGCTGAAAACATAATGGAGTCTTCTCTGGTCCATGACATGAGAGGACGGTATATTTTTTCTGCTGTTAGAGTTGGTTAGTGCTTGATGCAACGTCTTCTCTGGGTAGGATCCCCGAGGGTATATTGTCTGAGTTATGCAGGAGCCAGAGCAACTTTTACCTTTCTCATTTCTGGCCTTATAATTGGGAGCCAGAGCAACTTTTACCTTTCTCATTTCTGGCCTTATAATTGGGAGCCAGAGCAACTTTTACCTTTCTTATTTCTGGCCTCTCTATTGTTTGTTAAGATGTACTTATTTTGAGGTAGCTGAGATCAGATGCTTTGCTTGCATGCAATCTCTCTTGTGGAGATGTCAGCTGAGATTATACAAATGTTGGTTTATTTTGGAGAACATATGCTGCTGACATATTGGAAAAATCCCAGCATTTAGCAGTGCCCTTCCATTTATATACAAACAGTTTTGTGAAGTCATTATTTGTGTTCTTCATTCATCGTAACTCTAGCTTCTTTCAGGCAAGATGAGATACTAGAAAGCAAGAGAAAATGTGAAAAACAAGCTGTTCTGCTTAGTATTTCTGTTGTCAGCACTCATCTCCTGGGGGGTTTTCTCATCTCAGAAATGCTTTTCCTCAGCAGCACTCGTCTAATTTTACCATTCTAGCTCAAGGTTCAGCTACAAAGCATTTCACCAGTGTTCAGGCACAAGCCTGGTAAATTCCACACAGTTTCACCCCATAACAGCCTAAGGCTGTTTCAAAAGGCACAAAAGAGATTAATCTCCAGTGGATCAGAAGGAGCAAAAGTATGAGTTGGACCTCTGCAACTGGAAAGCACATAAGAATGGAGTTTGGGCCAAGTTTTGAGAGTTACATTTCTCTGAAGTCTTTCAGAGGAATCTTCTAACTAGCTGTAGGATACTCTGAATTTGGAAGCTTTTACAATGTGTTTTCACAATTTTTTTTTTTTTAAAAACACATAGATTATCTTGAATGACCGGACAATTGATGTGAAGCAGGATTTCTCTTTTGGAATCAACCTAGCAAATGCTGCCCACCCCTGTGTCACCTCACCATGTGCAAATGGAGGCACCTGCGTTCCCAAGAAGGACAGCTACGAATGTGACTGTCCCCTGGGCTTCGATGGGCAACATTGCCAAAAAGGTAACGATGGCTGGCTATCAACCCAGGAATCTGGAGCAGATCACAAAAATAAGGGAGACTTAGGACCTACAACTGCTGCTGTACACATGCCTTTAAATAGAAACCCAGGAGGCCAGAGCTCCCCTTACATCTGTGCACTTTCCATGTATCTAGGGAAGAATTCGTTTTGTTATATAGGAATGTGGTAACTGTTATCCTAGCATGGTGCTAGGATCCGTAGAATAGCAACCCTGGTATCTGGTTGCTTGTGGTGAACAACATTGAACACTAACACTTCATACATCTGTCTCCCTAATTGTGCAGTGCCATACAAAGGGGGAATTCCTGCCAGGGTCCTCCAGCCAGCAGTTACATTGCATCCTGAAGCGTGAGCATGGATAACCCTCGTAATTTTATCCTCCATACAGCTGACAGCAAACGCTGTTCTCATACACAGAGAGGTCTGCTCCTGTTTTAGACACGGAGTACTCTGATGGTCATTTCACCATCTGCAGAGATCCTGCCTTGGTGGGGCGAAGGAGACCACCAAAGAGGGACTCATCCCCATGCACATTACTCTCATTTCTTCAGAGCCACTGTAGTAGTTCAAACCTTAGATTCAGGAAAGTGGTAAGGTTGCATGAGAAGCGTTTAAAAAGTGTGCTTTGGGTTATTCCACTAGATGGAGACGTTTCACTTCTGTCAAGCTTGATCTTGAAAAACTCCTAAGGGAAGGTTTTGTTATGTAGCAGTAAACTGTTCAAAAGAGCTGGCTGACATTATTGTCTTCACCGACTGCTTCATTTCTCACAGGCATAAACTTCAAAGTTAAATGCAGTGGTTTTGGTTAAATTGTGATGAATAGATTGGCCTTTTCTTCAAAGCAGACAGTATCTTAGAATGAAAGCATTATATTAAAATGCTATGCAAGAAACCCCTTTGCTTACGTTGTTGTGGTCTAACTAAGAGCTGAAACAACGTCATTTACCCTGGCTTTTTTTGTAGGGAGGAGGGAGAATTGGGATTTTGGCTTTCTAGGTATGTGCAGGGTGCTAAATTCCTGACTTCAAGATGGTATCTGCAGCTGTACCGACACATCTTCAGGGGCGGTCAGTCAAGGGACTGCTTTGCAGCCTGTGTGTGTGACTGCCTGCCCACTTGGTGTGCAGTGCTGGGGCCACAGCTCCTCACCTCTGCTCGGCTCCCGGCCCATGCTGAGCCCAGGGAGCCGCTTGGCTGTCCTGTCCTCCCTCTTGTCACATCAGTGGGTGTCCAGGCTTTCAGAGGAGGTCTAAAGCACATTTTGCCTATGACTTAGCCAGATCCTGGGTGCTGCTTCCTATGTGAATCCAACCTTTATTCATTTTTAAGAGTGTCCAAAAGCATGAGCCACCTTGCTTCTGTTCCTGCTACCTGTGGCTCCTGTTCAGGTGCAGCTCAACCTCCCTGCACTTGTGCAGCCTTAGCTGCCACCAAAAATTGAAGGATTTTCTGGTAGGTGAGTGCAGAGAGCATGGAGGTTGCTCCTGAACCTCAGTCCACGACAGCTTTGATGAGAACCACAGGAAAGAGATTCCTCAAAATAATCCTTACCTGTGTCTCCGTTGGCATGTATACGTGGTTAAGGTGAGATGCATGTCTGTGTCCACTTCTGTTTCACAACAGGGTTTTGGTTAATGCACTCAGAAGGTGTGTAAGGTGAAGGTGCTGTCTCCATCCTTCGTGGTCTACTGTAAAAAAACTAAATAGCAAAGTGCTTTTGAAGGACTGCACCTCATTCTTCAAAAATATACACGCCACTTAAAAACTCAAGTAATGCTGGTATGAGGTATATGAGATATTGATTCATATTGTAATGGATCATTAGCTGAGGATTCAACAAAGTTTCTGCTGGCATTGCTAGGTTTTATATCTTCTGTCCATGGTGTGGGGAGTGCTAAAGGTATTTTTGTACTTTAACTGTAAGGTGGAGTAGAACAGCAAACTCTTGTTTTCCCTTGGTGAGAGCTGATCCCTGGGTAAAACCTGCTGAGTCACTGGGATTTGAGAAGCAGGACTAGTGGAAGGATTTGCTGCTGGTCCCACCTGTCTGTACCTTTGTGTGTTTTGAGCAGACAAATATAGATACTTGGGGGAAACCAATAAAAAAGACAGTGCTACCTTCACAGGTGATTTTAGTCACTTATGCAGATGGTAGGTGGGGGATTACACATTTGCAGAAAAGTGGGCAGGAAATTGGACTAAGGGAGATCTTTATGCTTTAGAATAATAAACCCAGAATGTTCTTGTTTTGTTTTGTGCTGACTCACTGCAGAGTGTGGAAGTTACTGCCTAAACAGTAAGTACTGCAAATTATGTGAAAACTGCTCTGTCATTGTGTGTTTGTCTGGATGCTGGGTTTCCATTAAGCCTGGCAAGTTTCTGTCATTAAGCCAAAATATTTCCTAAGGTTATATAGTACTTCCTTAAACATCGTGCTGTTGATATTTCAAACTGCAAACTCAGTTGCCAAACTCAGAACTGTGGCTGTAGAGCTCATCCCTGTATTTGCAGAGCAGAGGGGACAGGCAGCTGGCTGAGGGTTTTGTGGTGTGACTTCAGGGTGCCCTGCAGTCCAGAGCTCACTCCTGCTTGTCATGAGAGCTTTGGGGCTTTGCTGAATCGTGATGAGTGAAGAATGGAGGAGTTTAGTCCTAGATCTCCTTACTGGCCCATCTCCCTTCCAGCTGCAAAGATCCTGGCTGCATCAAGGATACTGCTAAAATATGCTTGTTTTTCTGCACTCAGATTCAGTGAAAAAAATGAAGAGCAGGCAGAGGCAAATACCTGTGTTAGTCTCTCCAGAGGAAATCAGAGTACTCTGGCACAGGCAAGGGTTGCTGCATGACACAGACACCTTCCCTTGCTGAAGGCAGGAGCAGTGGGGCTCTAGTGCAGGATCTGATGGGGGAACAAGGGCTCGTTTCATGGTCTGCTGCCATCAGAGGCTGTCTTGTGCACAAAGTGTCAGACCTGGCCAATGTTTGGCCATTGTAACACAACTTTTGCAATCTTCCAACGACATTGGCAGGCTGCAGGCTGGACATGGCCTGTGGTTGTTTCTTTAGACACATTAGGCAGCTTTCCTGATTTCAATGTGGATGAAAACAGTCATTCGTCACTATCTAAAATTCTCAGTCTTGGCATCTAGAGCTAAATTTCATATTGCTGTTGCTGGCTGCCAGATTACACCAATTGTTGCATATCTGTGTCACAGTGAGCCCAGCCAGACCCTGTGTTGCATAAAGAAAGCAAGCATCCTTGCCCTGGAAAGCCTGGAATTTATAGAGATGGGATTAGCTGTGGGTTGAAAGGATTATTCCTCAGGAAGAAAATAGGATGAAGGCATCTATTTTAAGTAATTTATACAACTGGCTTGTATTAATGCAGCAGTTGATTATGGGAGATCAGCAACAAACTGTAGGATGCTCACTCAACAAAAAAATCTGTTCAGGCCGGTGCTCGTAGCCTGGCAAAGGGCTCTGTGTCAGGGATGCTCAGTGATTTATGTCACACAGCTGAGTTATTTCGCCAAAGTCTTCTCTGTGGGCAGCAGTGCACCAACTCCAGTTCTGGCTGCAATGTTTGCCACTGTCCCAGCCATACACCACAGGGGTACCTGGGGCTGTTCCTAGAGAAATGCTGCATGGGGGACACAGAAAACAAGGCCACAGTGCACTGTTGAATACACCAAGGGGCTCCACAGCCTCTGCCATGCAGCCTTTGGCATAGTCTCAGTTGCTTTCAATAGACTGATGTGATCTGGGACACTCTGTAAGTCCTCCCTGGAGATAGCCTGCCCCCCACACTGCACCCCAGGGGTGAGCCCTGAGCAGGCAGCAGCCACTCTGTGCAAAGCCACATGCACTGAGAGAGAAAACAGGGAGCTCACAGGTTGTCTGTGCTGCCTCTCAGCCTCCCTTTGCAGGGTGAGAGGTCCCTAACGTGCTCTGCATATGGTGCTCTGTTAGGAGCTGAGGAGGAGTTTCTTAGTCTATAAACAAAGGCAGTTAATGCATAAGCTTTGGCAGGAAGGAGCACTGAACCACGTGGAGAATCAAGGAATGTGGAAACTGGGGTAAAGAGAAAATTTGCAATGTTTTCCCAATACTTCATAATTTTCTGCACTAACATTTGTGGTGGAGCAATACATTAGGCTCCTGACATGGAGGCTGTAAGTAGAGGGACTGTCAGCCATTTAAACTCCTTTAACTACTGCCCCTATGTTTAGGTAAAAACTGGCAGTGCCTTTTTGCAAAGCAGCATGGGTCCAGCTCAGTTCTGTGCCACTGGCAGATACCTGCTGCTGCACGAGTAAATCAATAATAGAGTCTTGTCTCTTTTTTTCCTTCCATTTCCATGTCAGCTGACAGTCATCTTCATTTTTTGTATTTACTTCTCAGCCATTACAGAAGCAATTGAAAACCCACAATTTATTGGTCGCAGTTACCTCACTTATGATAATCCAGATATCCTGAAAAGGTAATGTATCTCCTGTGAACCTAAGTATTCTGTTTCTTAAATGTTATAATGTTAGGAGACTTATGTGGGAGAGTGTAGTATATTTACATGTTTTAAGCTGTATTTATAATATTTCTAACTGTATTTCTGCCATATTTTTAAATTTCAGGGAAAAAATAGATTTTAAGTACATATCCTTGTGGCTCAGTTTGTTATATTTGAGCATCTTGCAGCCTGTCAAGAAACAGCACATGTAGGTCTGGCATGGAGAGGGACTGGTTCTTCCTCGAGGGCAAAGAACAGATGTACAGAGCCTATGTCTCTGAAGAGGCTAAGGACTTTAACTCCTTTTTAACTCCTGCTTTAGCCTAACATTTAGATCCTCAAAGTTACTTTTTTGACTGCTTTGTACCATAGAATATCCCCACATTCCAGTAAATGGTGGCTCGTTTCAACAAATTCCTCCATCTACCTTTGTTTCAGCCACTGGGTAGAGAAGGGTTCACCGGTGTCCTCACCTGCCACTTGGTACCTCTCACCTACTGTGACTTTCTGATTTGCCCTTCTTATGCTTCCTCCACTGGCTTCTGAGGGCATCACATCTACTTAGCATTCTCAAAATCTGCTTTTTGGGCTGGATTTCACACTAGGCTAGAGGAGAGAAAGGGTTTTCTCTTATTTGTGTGGAATAACCTAGCAGCTATTGTGTTTGAGATTCTGGAGAGATGAGTTAAATTCCCCTACTCTGAAATGATGGAAATGGGGATGTGAACCAGAATCCTTCACACAACAGCATGTAAATGAGTCACAGGACAATAACACCACCAGACCAGCAGAGAAGAAATACTTCATCATCTTTTATGTTTTTTTGAAAGAAGACTGTCAGAATTTAGTATTTTACTGTTATTTCCTTCTACATTAAACAGGGTATCAGGAACAAGAACCAACGTGTTCATGAGGTTTAAAACCACAATGAAGGAAGGTCTTTTGATGTGGAGGGGAAACAGTCCCATGCGACCTAACAGTGATTTCATCTCTCTAGGCCTACAGGAGGGAGCATTAATATTCAGGTAAACTTTCTCTCCCTTATTTGTGTAGCACACAGGGCTCAAAGGAGTTTTTACAACACATACAGCGCACTTGTCCCTTGGCACAATGTGAGACACTCTCATTTCAAGTCAAAGTTTTATTCAATGATGGGTCCCATTTGCTGTCTGGGAAAGGATGTAAGTTGAAGAGGTAATGTGCTGGCAGATTTACATCACTTCTTCTTCTGAATTTTTCAAACATCAGGGCTTTACTGTCATTTTCTGAAAGGTTTCTTATGAGGGGATGCATACTGTTGGTGTGCCCCCCACATGCCTCTTAAATCCATCTCAGTTAGGCAGAGCAGGGTAGGGCTGGCAGAGGGAGCAGAGGTCGAGGACAAACTCTGGTGGTGCCAGTGCTCGCTGTGGCCTCACTCTTTGCCAGAGTGCACACAGGAGCAGGGCTTCCACCACCTCAAAGCCCCAGATATCCAGCCCTGTGACACACACACATACAGCTGCCACCACACCTTGTTTCTGCCATCATCCACAGAATCAATTAAGCAGCAATACTTCTGTCAAAATGGTGAAATTGGGGAGTGTTGGGAAATGTTGGGTTCTTGCTCTAGAATCTTTTTCTCCCTTGCAGACACTCAGGCAGACCCTGTGCAAGTTTTTGTGTGGTGCTTTTTTGGGACTCTTGTGTTTTGAAAGCTCTGTCTTTCCTCATGGTGCTCCTTTAGGTTGTGTAAGACAAATCCTGAAACAGCAAACTACAGGTGCCATCACTATTGTGGATTGTTGTGAGACACTATCGATCATGTGGCAGAGAGTTTATTATTTAAGCTAATTTTTTTTTACTCTACTCAACTGGCTGTTCTTTGCTACCATGAATGTATAGATAAGTTGCACATTTCTATTTAAATTAATTTCTTCTAAAATTTTTTAAAAATGTGATTTATCAATGGCTAACTTGGCAAAAACTCTTTTTTTTCCTCATTGTTTTATAAACAAGGAACTGCGGCTGAAGCAGTGGTGCATTTTTTAAATGTCTTCGGGAGGGACTGTCTTTCTAAGATGCATGGTAGTAAGTGACCACTCTATTCTGTCTCTTTCTGAGGCACAGTGCAATTTTTACTAGGGTTGTTGCTCTTCCCCAGAGATGAAGATACTCAAAGGCTTTAGACTCAACCACCTGAATTTTACTGAAATATTTGTACCTTCCACATGAATTTAGGAAGGTGAAGAATTAAGTTACCCAAATAAAACTCTCATAAGCAATCACTGCTTACTGTAGGGAAGCAGCAAAGGTGGTGAAAAGACAAATGCGGAAAAAAAATTCCTTCAGAAAGGTTGATCCTCATGCTGATTTTTCACTTTTTGAGAGATGAAGTCAAGAGACTATCAGGGCTATAAACTGGTCAGAAGAATTTTCCTGCAGCCCAAGTTTAGATGTCTGTGTTCTGATCCAATTTGAAATCCAAACCACGCCTTTTCTTTCCCATTTTCTATGGCCTTATTCCTTATACAGTGTACCTGCTGCTATAAATTCTTTCTGTTGCTCCCTGCTTCTGTCAAAGGTTATTTCACTGTTGTAGGGTGATATCTGTTGTAGAGAGATTCATTAGGGATGTGAATCTCATTTCTGTTATCAAAGGTCTAACACTTTGATGCAATCCCAAACACCCAAATCCTCTTGTTGTTTTTGACCTAGACTGGTATCTGCATCCTGGGTAAAAGGGGATGCTTGCCTGAGACTCACTTAAACCCCTGGGGAGGAAACAAATTTAAGGTAACCAATTTGCTCTGGGCAGCTCACAGTTCAATGTGATGTTCTTGAGAACCTTACCCTGGCCATGAGTTCATTCCACGTTCAGTCTTTTTCGAAGAGATAGTGATGTTGGCTTTAATCCCTCCTGCTTCGTACAGGCTGAAGTTCTTCCTGAGCACTCAATAGCTCACTGTGCTGTAGCAGCTGCTTCTCCTTTGTTAAGGTTGGCCCAACTTCAGGGACCCAGAAATTAAGATGCCTGAAGTGTAAAAATGATGGGGACATTATATCTGCTGAGTAATTTTAGTAGACGCAAACACGAAGAAATTAAGAGTGGCAGCTGAAGCAACTGAATTTATTAGACTTCATCTTTTCTAACATCACAGGTCTCAACCTTCCCTATAATTCAGATGATTTGTAGATGTGTTATAGGTCACATACTTATTTGCTCTTGTAAAAATCTTTTATTAACCATGTTTGGAACTTCCCACTGCTGTCTCTCATTAGGCCAAAGGTCTGTAGATCACTAACCTTCATAATCACCTGCTTTGGGGAAGAATGGCCATGCAGAGGCTCTCTTCTTGCTCCCATGGGAAGGTGGTGGTTGTACCTACTCTGACTAAGGGAGTTTTGCCTGCTTGTCCATGAGACTTATTTTGCAAAATAAGAGCACTGTTGCTAGGACTCCAAAGGACTCCACTGGTTGCACCAAAATCTGAGCCAAAAGGGAGTAAGGATGCCTGAGCAACTTGGCAGGCAACCGGTCCTTTCAAGGAAGGCAGTAACATTTCAATTTTTTTAAATTGTAGTTACAATTTGGGCAGTGGCATCGTTTCCATCGCGGTGAACGGCTCTTTCAGCGACGGCCGGTGGCACAGAGTCAAGGCTGTTCGGTAAGTGGTCAAGCTTCATCTGGGAGGCACTTGGGAGCCACCCTGCCATTAAAGATGCTGGTTGGCATGTCTGGGTGCTGCTGGGGTGTGAATCACTGTGGCTCCACACTCACATGTCGCTTAGGAGTGGAACTGTTTGCAACTTGGCTGTTTCAGGATGGTGTACACAAAGATTGCTGTATTTGAGGTGGCAGTGCCAACTCTGCACAGCTCAAGGCAGGCTGCCAAAGTCATGCAGGGCTATTCTGGGACTGTGACAGACATTCTATTAAACCTGTACCATTTGGGTTAAGAGTATTTTTCTTTAATGTCTGCATTTTAAAATTCCCTGGTGAGCATTTTGCGGGCTGGCACAAGCACTGGAGCACAGACAGTGTAAACCTACTTGTTCTATTTGGAGGAGGTGCAGACATCTTGCAGTGTATATATAACTCATATTTATAACTCATTACTTCACGAGAGGCAACTGTGTCCAGCAGGGAAAGCACACATCCCTCTCTTCGTGAGGGGTTGATTCCCTGGAAGTCACAGACTGACATTAGCACGACTTGTTACCAAAGTGAGTGAGAGCAGGAGCCCATCAAGAAGCTTTTCTGTCAATACTGTTATTGACCATATGTAAAATGGCTCTAGTGAGAAACAAAACTGCCTAGAAGTATGTTTTACCATAGCTTGCCCCTTTTTTCCCCTGCTGTTGAAGCTTCTGCTGTTTACTTTTAATATTACATTTGATTTTTAACAACAGGTCAGAATGTGCCCATTGCCCTCTCTCCCCTAGCTGTCCAATTTGATTCTTTTCGGGCACTTTCTGCTATGCAAATGTGTCCTGCACACTTTGCCGGTCTTTGGCATCTATAAAGAAAATCCTAAAACCTGAAAAGTCTGGATTGCCATTGTACACTGTGTCTGTGGGGCTTCTCAGTTCCAAGCCTTCACCATGAACCCTGCCAAGCTCTGAGTTGCCCTGGTCTCCTGGCGAGTGAAAGATGCTGCTGCTCCTCCTCCTCCTGTCTGATTGTAGGCTGGATGCACGAGAGTGGTTTGCTTTTCATTTCAGGGATGGGCAGTCTGGCAAAGTAACCGTGGACGATTATGGTGCCAGGACCGGTAAATCCCCTGGGAAGATGAGGCAGTTAAATATCAATGGAGATCTCTATGTAGGTGAGTGCTAATTATTCCGATTCAAGACACAGATGCAAGGTCAGCTGCAAGGCAGGGCTTTCCAGCTCTGTCCAGCTCCTGGTGGAGGTGTCACACAGCAGCCCCGAGTCCTTCACAGCCTGTTTTTTGTGAGGAGGCCTCTCTGAGTGGGATGGGGGAATGGGTATAAGAAGGGATGAGCACTATGGGATGCCCTATGGTACTCCTGGCAGGTACATAGAGAAACAGCAAGAGGCAGTTGGAAACCCCACACTTTAGTGGATTCTGGGCACAAGTTTATTCAGCTCTTACTGATGCTACCATTTCTGCAATAAATAATTAGTGTCCTAGTTCATTACCTCCTGCTTATCCCCTCTGTACTTTCAAGAGCTTAAAGTCTTTATTTAAAACAACACAGAGCAACCTATAAAATAAAATTCCCTTCTGAGATGCGCTAGGAATGACATTGCTGGGTGTGCAGCCTGCCACGCAGAAGCAGATGCCCATGTTGGTGAAGAGTTTCTGACAGCTGCCTTTCTTGCAGGTGGCATGAAGGAAATTGCCCTGCACACGAACCGGCAGTACCTGCGGGGGCTGGTGGGCTGCATCTCCCACCTCACGCTCTCAACTGACTACCACATCGCACTGGTGGAGGATGCCGCCAGCGGCAAGAACATCAACACGTGTGGGTCCAAGTGACAAGAGAGGAATCCCGGTGCTGAGGACCTGTCGTGTGCTTGTGTGTGTGGCTGAGCGAGAGCTGGCTGATGCAGTGCTCTACAGCCGGACCACATTTGCCATCTGGGAAGGTGACAAAGCCAAAGGGAAACGCAAAAAAAAAAAAAAAGAACATTTTTCCCTCTCATTCCCTCTCCTTTCCTCTCCTTTCCTGACCAAATGAAACCAAGTATTTTGTGTATGAACCGTGCCCTCTACCCCTTAAGTGTTTAGTGAACGCTAAAGGTTGTGCATCAGTGCAAATGGCAAAGTGTGATGTAGCTCAATGACTGTGTTTTGTGGTCTTTAGGTTATCTTTTGTAGTATCAGAGAAAGCAGTCTTGAAACGCCTGCAATCACCCCCCCCTGCAGTGATACAGTGACTGTGCTGTTCCACAAATACACCATCGGGCAGCATATTTCTGCATTCACATGTAGGTCCTGGAACAAGCAGTTCTCCTTACCACTCTCTGATTTAGCTAAATTATGTTTCATCCTGTGTAACAGGATAACAGTTACAATAACTGGTTTCAAAATACTGTTTGTTGAGGAGGAAAGTTCTTACAAGTCTACTTTTTTATTACAAGCAACAAAAACAATGAACCAATTTTGTAGAAGTAATTTTATACTTGTGTATTTTTTATAGCAGCAGCAGACCTGCTTACATGGCATCACTTTTAACATCTACATGTACTATACAATTAGCTCTTTGCACACTTTTCTAAAAATAGAAAAGTGACCTGTGGCTTAATGTCTGTATTATACAGTTTTAATGGGGATATTTGTGAGTTATGACCAGTTTTACATTTGACTCTTTTTGTTCTGTAAATTTTGACAGTTTAAAATTGTACATTATGAAGCTTTCCTGTCTTAAACAGATTAAAAGATTAGGAAAAAAAGAGCAAATGCTTGCTACTGTTGTATTGAAAATCTTTTTTCTATTTAAAATTTTTTTCTTCTATATTTTTCAGAAAAATGAGAAAAGGGATTGCAAGAGACCTTGGTAGGTCACAGTCCTCTTAAAATGTTATGTTTTCTAGGCACTGGACCAGCACTTATGCAACCTTGATTGCCAAAGTATAATTTAAGCATGCAAACAGAGTGCTGTTGAGACACTGAAAGAGTGGGAAGTACAAACTCCCTTGGAGCACAGGCTCATCTGAATGCCTGTGAGCTAAAAGGACCTCATGTGGTGAAAGCAATGGAGGTGAGGAGGTTTCTGCTGCATTTTTACTGTGCTCAGAGTGCTCCTGGCTCCCTGAGAGCTCAAACACCTTCCCTAGATTCATCCCACCTACAGCAAATCTAGATAATGGCACAGGCACATACCTGCCAGGGACAGCTCAGCTGCTGTCCTGCATGCTAATGGAACGCCCTGATCTCTTAGGTGAAAGATCTTGTGCTCCTTGTAGATAAGGTAGCAGTGGTCAAAAACAAATGCAGGCACTTAACAGAAACAGAAAGTAAAAGAAAAATACATGGTGGTGCCATCATGTGATGTGCACCTGTGCTCTGCCCCCTGTTCAAATGATACTTCAGAAAAAAATTTGTAGAAGACACGGGCAGCTTGCAGAGAAGCTGGAGACAGTCATGGTTCTCCTCCCAGGAGAAGCAAAGTTTTGTTTGGCTTGGGGAGCCCTATGGAGAAGGAGAAAGTCTCTGTGGTTGGGAAAAAGCAGAATAAAGTATACAAGATCAAGATGTGCCTTTAAAATGAAAATAAATGGAATTTGATGCCTTGGGATGTAAAAGAAAAAATGTGTAGAATTTGAAAAAGCATGAAAACTAAAATCTCTGAAGGCTGAAGGCTTTTCTGTCTGCTCAGTGCAGCCCTGTGGCAGTGGCATGGCACAGCCTGTGCTTGGGTTGCATCTGAGCTGCTGGCTGACTGAGAGGGAAAACTCACATTTTTTGAGCTTGAGGGGTTTTCCAGATGCTAATGACCTGTCCTGACCTGGCACAGAGTAGGGAGATTTGACAGGCTGTACCCCTAATCTGTGGACGTGTTGTGCTGGTGCTGATGGGGCATTACCATGGTCCACAAATAGCATCATCCTCTGCTCTGTCTTATGTGCCTCACTTTTCCCATCCTTTCGTTTCTGTCACAGGGTTTGGAGACTGGTTCCAAGACAAACATCTGGCGGGAGAGGTCCCTATTTTAAGATAATTTACTGCAGAATACCGGGCGCTTTGGTACAAGGCAGTACTTGTCCAAAACGAAAGCTGTTCTTTGATATGCCGCGTAGGGAGTGGGGCGGGTAGGAAATACCTCTGTTGTTGTTGTGGGAAAAGAAGAGCAGCAAACGGCAGATTTCCCCAAATGCCTGTTTCCAACTCTGTTTATCACCGCGCGGGAATTCGGGGCTGGCGACGTCACCCTGCAGCGACTTGGGCTGAGCACGAGCAGCACACCTGCGTGCTGCCGGCCGGGCGAGGGGACGGAGGTGCGAGTAGCCAAGATGCTGAGCGGTTCAAATCATTTTTAAAAGATCCTTTTTGCATCCTTTTAAAGATAATCTGAGAAACATCCTTCATCTACATCTCCTCTCTCCCTGGTAAAGCTTGGGGATGGGAGAGAGTCTGTGGTTTCCACTCCAGGGGCTGAGCAGGAGACAGGTACCAGAAAAGCAGGAACATCTGATCACATGTGGAGGCTCTGCCCCCTCCCCCGCTCTGTACCACCCTCCCTTGCTGATGGTGGGTCAGGGAAGGAGAAAGGAAAGGTGGACAGTGCATGGCACAGTGATTAGTCATTTTCGCAGGAACTGGCCTGCATGTGCTGCTCACTGTCTCCAGGAATGTTTATTAGTCACATTACTCATTGCTCAGGCTGACTCAGATGCAAGGCATGACCCCAGTGCTGAACAGGGTAAGTTCCTGCCGGCTGGCAGAGCCCTGTCCCTTTTGCTGCAGTTACATATGCAAACCAGCAGTGAAGGCAGCAGCCACAAGAGCTTGTACATCTCTTTGCAATTTAACCTCCTTCCTTAAACTGCAGTTCTTATTTTTCTTACTAGTTTTCCATATTATTCCGAAAATATGTAACATTCCACTTAGTAGGGCTAAACACCTGCCTTGATGCCAGCTTTGGCAGGCTGAGTCAGGCTTTGTGCTGAGCACTGGCTGCTGGGCAGAGCTGCTTCCTGGTTGCCCCTCACTCTGCCCAGGGCAAAGTGTGTCTTGCTGCTCTCCACTACTCCTCCACCCCTATGGGAACCAGCTACTGGGAATCAGCAGTTAGGTTTAATCTTCTTCACCCTAGAGGAAAATAGGGAAAAATGAAAAAGAAAGCAAGTCAAGGGGTTCTAAAGCAAGATGAGATTTAGCAATGCTCCTTATGGTAGGCAAATATTTGCTGCAATGGTTTGTCCTGGGTCAGCTAGGAGATCATTTCCATCCCGATCCTCCCCGCCTGGCCCCAGGGAGCAAAAGAGCGAAGAGAAGGAGGAGAGGGCTGCCAGGGTTGGGAAGTTGCCCGTTCCCTGATGGAGTATTACCGTGCAATAGGTGCCTGTTAAAAGTTACTATTTTGTCAGCCAGGCTTTCCTTTTGAGAAAATGTTTTCATACTGTTTGCACAGCAGAAAACACTGGGTGGGAAATATATTGTTCCAGCTCTGCGTGTTCAGCTCCCTCCACGACAGCATCACCCCTCAAGGGGCAAATCTCCTCATTTTAAAGGACTACATAAGGTACAGTCATGTTGTGCTCATGGAGAGCAACAGCCACATCCCATAAGACAGACATATCTTTTATCACCATTTTATTTCTTGGGTGGTTTGTGTGTGGGGAGAGGGTTGAGGGGGGGGGTGGGATGTTTCCCTTCCCCAGCTCTCTTCCTCTCCGTTTTTTCATTGGTTTGAGTCATTGTCGGCACTGTGGGGCAAGTGATGTTGTGTCCTTGATTCTGCACTTGGGTATTTCACTGATGAGTAACAGCCTGGTGCCAGCACCTGTGGTCACTGCAGCTCTGCAAGGTCCTGGCTTTCTGTCCCTATGGACAGGACTCGATTCATCTGTGAGTGCCCTCTTGTCAAACCGCTTGTGAAGGAGACTGCCTGGCAGTGCTGTGACCGACTGCCCTGATTTCTTTTGAATATCCATTCACTGTCACAGCATTTTTGTTTGTTCATTGTGCACAAAGACAATGATGACATTGTTCCTCTTCCCCTGCTCATTCTTTTTAAATCTTCCCTCAGTCTTTCTTTCTAGGAAAACAACTGTGCCAGTTCTTTCAACACCATCCCCACAGGCCATGTTTTCCAGCACTTTTTGTCACAGAGATATTATATGGGGAAGCGTGGAAGAAATGGAGCTGCAGAGCACAAACACCCCATGTTCCATCTCACAAAACAGCAGCTTTCCAACCTAATTTTTTGTTTTGCAGACTCTTAAATAGTTTCTATTGGCAGTAGCAGCAGCCTAGGTCATCACTTTTTGTGGACATGGCGGAATTCACCTAAATTTTTCTGTCTTTTGAAAACATGGGAG
This sequence comes from Callaeas wilsoni, assembly GCA_013398955.1. Taxonomy (NCBI): domain Eukaryota; kingdom Metazoa; phylum Chordata; class Aves; order Passeriformes; family Callaeidae; genus Callaeas; species Callaeas wilsoni. The sequence continues at coordinate 55,427 of VWPU01021801.1, read as the reverse complement.
GAGCAATATCTAATATTTTCTTTACCATTTCACTTGCTTCCATTTTTTTTTCCTGTCTACAGTTTTTTTGCTGTTGGTGTCAGCAAAGCAGAATTCGAAAATGGAATCACCAATTTATCATCAGCTTTCATTTGAACTGATTGTTCCTACCAAAACACAGACTTCTTTTCATAGATGTTTCATACAGAGGGACTTTAAGCTTTATTTATATGTTGAGAGAAACTTTCCGTGGTTGCAAATCCAAGGGAGTGGTGTACATTAATGCTACAGCCAGCGCCACATTGGGAGCAACCAGCACTGGCAGCACAGGGAGACTCAAACAGGAGTGTGCTGGCATAGGGCCAGAAAACACGAATAGTTTGACTCCCTCTCTCCACCCTCATTGTGATGGTGACACATGGGACAGTTCATGGTCCCTGCAAAGAAACCTCCTGCTTTCGCGGTCCTCTGGTGCTGCTGCTGCTGTGTGAGTATCTCCACGATGATCCTATCTCTACTCATTCCAGCTGCCCAGGAGCTGTGTTAAATATCCAGCCCAACTGGATTAGCCTGGTTTTGCCAAGGATTGAATGAGCTATATCTGAATGCTTGCAATAACTTCAGAAGATATTGCAAAGCCATCATCCTGTTATTTCTTTTAGACCTGACAGAGACGATGGAGTGGGATCTGTTTGGAACTGTTCCCTGGTGTCCCTGCTCTGACCAGAGCAGTAGCAGGGCTGGAGAAGGCAGCTGTGGGTTTCACTTTTGGAACAGTTACACCTTCCTTCATTTCCACAGCTCTAAGTGCTTCAGTCTTTTCATGGCGGTACTCTTCAGCCCCGCTGAAAGACCTTAATGCCACACCTCCTCAGTGCTCAGAGGAGCTCCCACATCCTGCCTAGGTGCTGTCACATGAAGGTGCACCAACCTGCTATTGTGAGGCAAGGAGCTGACTCTGCCTTTCAAGGATGCCTCCAAAGAGATGGAGAGAGCACAATACCACCATGCCATGACGGTTTCATGTGACGTGCTGTGATGTGGCACCTGTCATTTCACACATTGCTAAATTCAGGTGTCACTCCCAAATAAAGGTGCTGTGGGTTAGATGAGCCACAAAATTCCTTGGGTTGTCACTAGGACACCAAACGACAAGACTGAAATGGCCTTGAACATAAGGCCCATGTTACAACTACCATATTAGCTGGTCCTCTCTGTTCCACTAAAACATGCTAAGAAAGTGTCCTATGCCACCCAAACTAACCCCACAGTGCACAGCGTGGGCCCCTTCATCCTGCCACTACACCTTCCACCCTGGCACAGGGATGTCCCCCAAGCAGAGTCTGCAGTGGCTGATGTCTGCACACCCTCAGCGCCAGCACGCAGCAGGATCACACTGTGTTAGAGCACAAGCTGAGGAGGACACAGGTAAGTGACCCGGACTTTTTCCTATCACTGCATTGTACGGCAAGAACAGGACAGCTTCAGTGGGCTTTGGGCATGGTAGGGTCTGCTGTGCTGAGAAGAAGCCGCTTGGGGAGTATCTGTTACTACCCACTTCTGCCTATCAGGAAGCCAAGGCTCTGCTTGCTAGATCCTGTGGTTATTTACTCTGGCACAAAATTCAAATAACTCTGTTTGTACTGGAGCATGAGCAGAATTTAACTCTTCCTTAAAAAATAAATAGGAAAGCAAAGAATATGAAGACATGTAAGAGTGTAAGAAAATATATTTATTAAATTTCATGGCAATACTATGGCAAAATTGTTAAACACATGCTTACTTTTAGACACCCAGGCAATACAACAAGGAGTTACAACAAGCAAGCAAACTAGGTTTAAAATGTATGCAAAGTTGTATCTTAGTGTTAGGTTAGTCCTAAATGTCAACTGCCACACTGAAATATTATATCCCCAACATGATCCCATGCTTCCTTTTTTAAGCATGCATTTGTTTAATTGCTTAGCTGATAAATTTTCATATTGATACACTTCATTGAATCAGTATTTTACTTGGCATGCTACAGCTTCATTAAAGTGCCTTGTGACGATTTTGCTAAAATTGTGAAAGAAGTAATTTTTCAATAGCAGATTTGGAAGCTGGAAAATTTCAGTATCATTCAGCAACAAAAATATGTTGAATGACTTATTAGATTTAGTGTGTTACGAAGACTATTTTTTCAGCTCAATCTATTGATTTATTCTCAGAATTAACATCTATAGATGACTATGTCAAATTGGCAAACAATATTTTCACTAGTATTAAACAAAAGTCCATTAAAATCTTCATAAAAACAGAACATAAAAAACATCTCTAAGCAAATTATTTATGCTGTAAAAAATATGGTATAAAAAGAGCTAAAAAAACATTGAACCTGTTCACAGTATATGTTTTAAAGTTACAGCATTATAGTACAATGTTGTGTGTTTTTTTTCAGGTGACCTGTATGATTCCACCAGTTCTGATGTTTTGTGCGCCACAACAGGCTCAAAGTTCAAATTACTGTTACCTTCAAGTAGGATTTCAGACATGAGTTGATTCAGTTGTCTTCTCTTTTTGTTATCCCCAGCTTTACAAACTTTTGACATGCTATGAAATGTAAAATGTTGTTTATCCAAAGCCATTCTTGAACCACATTAAGAAAACATTGACGGAGTGAGGGTCAAGGATTCTTTTTTTTATTGTATTACTAGCAGAGGGTGACCTTTCTAGTTTACTTTTCCCTGCTCGAGCTATTTTTTTTTAAATTTATCTTAATCCAAGTAATGAAAACGAGAAAATTTCATTTTTTGCTTTGTCCCTGGGTTAGTTTTACTCACTATGTTTTGCACAACATGAGACCAAGTGAGTTGCAAAGGTATTGAGCCTTCTAGTGGAAGTTGTGCATACACTTCCTCTGGAGCTTGCTTTCAGTCAAAATGCAGATTTGGGCCTGTCCTTAAGATTTTGTTAGGTATCACATTAAAAAAAAGGATTTCATCTGCTCTGCTGCACCACAAATTCATAACCCCATCCTCTCATTAAACACCCTGCCACTAGACCAGCTCACCTGCATGGCAGATGCCAAGGCCCTGCCCTCCAAAACGCAGAAGTCCTCTGGAGGTATTTTGTTTTAGTTGTAAAAGCAGAAGGAATTAATAGATATTTTTGTGGGGGAGAAGTATTGTCACGCACCCTGGGACAACTTATAAAGTTACAGAAAGCCTGCCAATATCATCTGAGGTTTGTTTGTATAACATGCAAAAAGGAAACAAACACTGGCTATCTTAGAAACACTGGGGGAAATCCAGAGTTATGTAAATGGGGGAAGGGAAAGAAAATTGTTTTCCAGCTCCTAACAAGATATTTAAGACAGTCTTATAGATAAGGAAATTAAACACTCCAACATTTCTGAATCCTTGTCTAGCATTTGGGGTCTGGGACTGTGTTTCCAGGCTGGCTAAGGAAAAGGCAAGGAAAAAACCCAACGAATATTGTGAACTGCCAACAGCATCTTTGAGCATCGGCCACGCAGGGCACCACTTAATGCACAGCACCACAGGTGTTGCAAGGCGTGTTGGGAGGAGCACAGACGGCCTATGCTTCCCCTAGACAAAACTGTCTCAGAAGGTATATATTCATTTACAGGACACCAAAAAAATCACTTTGGCAATTGCAAGCCGACTTCCTCTGCCATATGCACCTAGGCACATGATGATGCAAGCACATGTGTGCATAAAGGGTTAGGAGTTGATGTTATAAATATTAAATGTCATTTGTACTGAAGTCTTCATCAAAGTCTGTGACAGAACAGAAGATGCTATTTACATGGGAAGCTCTTCACAGATTTATGGTATACAGAGCCTTGTTAGCAATCTCACTCTCTAATGTTACATTTTTCTTATATATTTCAAATTCTTTTACTATTTTTCTATCTACTTGCAGGGATACAAGTATTCTATTTACAAAGCAGTATTTATTTTAAAATAGAGCACACAATTTATCATTGCCTTTTCAGAGTGATGTCTAAACACCTTCTCTCTCCAATGCACCCAATCACTTTCATTTTTGCTCCTATTCATGTTTGACTGAATGTCCTGGAGGACACGATCAAAGGAAACACCACAGCACTAAGCTTTACCCAGCTGAACCTGTCAACAACAACAAAAAAGGTGGCTTGAAAATGCCTCTTCAGAGCAGCCTAAAGCTCGAGGTCGGCAGGAGCGTGCTGCTGCCACGTTCCTAGCAAAGGAAAGTTCTGGTCCCCCACATAAACCAAAGATGAAGAAACACGGCGTGTCTGCCAGTTGTGCCACGGCAGACAACACAGCGACTGGTTCCCTTTGGAAATGGTTTACCCATGAAAGCAGCAACTAGAGATAATAAAGACAGCTACCACAGCAAATGTCAGTTATCAGGTTCTAGGTTTGCCTATACAGCCACTGCATAGCAGGGGAAGTAATTCACTGCCTGCCTGTAATATTAGCTTACTATTTTGTTGATATATTAACTAGTAGTTCTGTGAGGTATATCACATGCAGATCTACCATCCCAAAACCTAACACACAAGCCTGAGATCCCAGATCTCTGTGCATATCAGAAAAACAAAAATAATGAATGTGTCAAATAGGAGAGTGCACAATGATACATCAAATGTGACTGATGTTCCACACATACAGTGAACAGTACAAAAACCCATTACAAAACTTAAATTGTCACATATGATAGGCATGGCTCAAAAATAAAAAGCAGCAGAACCGATGACTTTCTTCAGAAAGTAACTGCTTGGTATTAATACCCTACATCTCCGAACACTGATCCTGGAGGACTGAAGCACTGAGTTAGGCATAACGGTCATTTGGACACAATCCCTTCTGGTCATATCCCTTCTGGGCCTTGTTTTGTTTTTTGTTTTGTTCTTTTTTTAAGTTGTTTTTTGGTTTTTATTTTTTTACAGCTGCACTTTCTACTCTTCTGAAAAATGATGTAAAAAGCCAAAAGAATTAAAAATAAATGTTCAGTAAAGGATAAGGTCTTTCACAAAACGATGGTAAGGAAATGCAGTTTAAATTTTAGGGTTCCTAAGATATTTTTCAGAAAAAATTTGTCTGAGGAGCCTCATCAGGAAGGTAGAAGGCACTAGTACAAGGAGTCTGATCCCCTCTGAAGCTTACAACTGTTATCAAAGCATTTAGAGGCTATGAAAGAGCACCATGCTTTGAAAGAGTATTTGGTTCAAAGACATTCCTAAAGACGCTTCACTGGTTTAACACGGCACTTGGGCTCAGAAAGCAAGTCGGTTCCCTGACAGTCCTCGTTCATCCCTACTGCTCCATGCACCTAGGGGTGGCCTCACTTGATCACGACATTAGCACACCACCTCTCCCTACGCATCTGAATTCACTGCTGAAGATCCGAGATAGGCGTTTGAAAGGCGGCACTGAACAGGCTCAAAGGAAACCACAGAGGTGAAGCAGCTGAACTTTCAAGTGCTGGAATGACAACTGCTTACTGGCTCATCAGCATTAAGCAACAATGATGCTACAGATACTGCACAAGCCTGTCTCTCTCGCACATCTGCTCCACTCTTGTTACTGAAGCCATTGCTGTTAACAGGACCGTTCTGACCTGCATCCTGGAAGTCAGAACACCAGCTAAAAAAAAAAGTATGGTCAAGAGTTTTAAAAAAAAAAAGGGGGAAAAAAAGGGAGATGAATAATTAGATGAGACAGTGTATAACATCAACATCGAGGCAGACCATGCATTTGTGGAGTTTTTCTTTACCTAATCACTAAGAAATGAAGCAATTTAAAATGTTGTTGTCTTTACTGAAAAGGAAGAGCAGCACACTGGGAAACCTGAGTATGTGATGCTTATATGTAAGTGATTCACCATGTGAACACTGAGAATGGTCCAAAACTGCTTCCTGTGAGCTCTGTGTGTTCTCTGCAGCTGTCCTGATTTCCAGTCTCCAAATTAAAAATTGCTAGTACTCTCAAACTGCAGTTTGATTTTGTTTCTTGCAATACACAGCCATATGAAAAGCAGTTATTCTTCCTGGTCAGCTGTTCTACTACAGAGGTTTTTGGTTTTTTTCATTTGCATCACGATACAATCGTGATTGCTCCTCTGCACTGAGAAGCTGCTCCATAAAAAACCCCCAAACCACTACGCATACATGCTGTCCATGACATCATCTGCTTTCAGTTAAAAGCATATAGCAGCACAAGCTAAAGTTCATCTTAGGAGATAGACACATTAAGCCAAATCTATGCTAGTGAAAAGAAATACTCTAAAAAAGAATTATTATGAAAAACAGTTGTTACTATTAGGATTTAGCCTCCTCTCAGCTATCAATCTCAAAGGGCTTAACTACTTCCTTTCATGTGTTAGTTTAATGTTCTGAGTAATAGGCTATGACACTTCCCTTGTGCTGATGCCTGGTCACAAACGGACACCAGCTCTTTGTACTGCATGTCTTTTCCCACGAAGCCCTGCTTATTCAAAGACTCAACAGCTGAATCCTGTGTGCACTTTCTGTTCTTTCAGAGACACCTTGCACTCTGCCAGGCCTGCAGACTAATCTGTTTTTCACTTCTTCACAGTTCACTCTTCCAGGAGGCACATGCAGGAAGCTGTTACCAATTATGGCAACTATTTAGTGCTTTGCCTTTTTGTCAGTTTTGCAACACCTCTACACTTTCATTCTATGGAGATGGCAGAGACATGCCAGCCTCTGAAATTGCACCATCCGTTGCTGTGATTAGGTTTAACCTAATGCTTGGTTTTATTTTGATGGCCAGATCATGTGGTTTGCAGACCAAATGTCTGTCAAGATAAGTGATCCTCCTGGTCTATTCTCACACCTTTACAACCAGCAGCCTAGCCAATTCAGTCGCCTTATCTGTTTTGCTTAGAAAACCATTCCCATGTCTCATTTATCAAAAGGAACCAAAACCAAACCCAAAACAAAACACAAAGTAGCTAAGGAAATGGAGATAAAAAAAAAAAAAAATTGGTTAGGACTTTATGGAGACTCTTTTTGATCAAGCTCTTTTAACATCTGATGCCTCCCCACTGTTTTACAGCAAGAATCAGGTAAGTTTCTTGAAAGTTTCTTCTGTGAGCTAGTGAAATTCATGTATGCCACAGCCTGAAATTTACACAGTGAAATGTTACAGCTACAGTTGTCTAGAGATGCACATGTGAAAAGAAGCATTTTAAAAGATGATTGTTCTGAACATTTCTTTAAGCACACAAATGTACATCATTTAAGCTTTCTTTGCATCACATATCTGGTAAAGGAGAGGTAGAATTAGCGGCACTAAAACCTCCCTGGGTTTCTCCCTGCCACTAGAGAAATCCTACCTTGTACTCCCAGGTAGGACTTGTATAGAAGCTCCCGTTGGGTAGACACCTAAGATCAGTCAGGCAGCAGGTAATACAAAGCTAATACAATAAAGACCATCCAAAGAGCAATTTCTTCCCAAGGAGCTAGTCCTACTACCTCTAATTTCATGTGCCAAACTGCTTCGGCAGCTAAGGTGAGTAGACAGAGATTTCCCCATGGCTTACATTACTGCATAGTGCAAAGACTGCTGAACACTGAGGGTGAATGGACTACTGTACCACTTTGAAGCAGGAGATACGGAGCAGAAGCTATGAAATACAAAATGTATTAGTGCAATACATTAGGAAAGATTAAGTCTTTAACCAAAAGATAGAAAAAATATAGAGCATTCTAAGTTTTTTTAAAAAAAAGGAAGTTTTAAACTTTATGCAGTTCTTGTTGAGGTTTGAATCAGTGTTACACTTTTTTCCCCAAGTTTGTACCCCTGAGTCAAACATTTAATAAACATTGTACAGTAGGTACAGAAATTAGTGTCTAGTTAAAAAGCAACAGATTTGAATGGCCATTGCTTTGTAAGTGTTAAACAGTGACAATAACCTTCCATACAGGAGAAGAAAAAAATAGCACTCTCATTTGTTCTTAGTTTATAACCAGGTAAAAGATCTCAACAGTTTCCAACCCATTGTTTCCATGTCTTAGGCTGAGATTTGCGATAAATTAAACCTTCAGTAAGGAAACCTGTTGGCGCTGCATCATTTGAGTCTGCATGGTTGAGAACATCTACAACAAAGCAAAGCAATCTTTCCACGTTATAAATTGCATGAGACCATGTTAATCTTGGAGCACTATGTGAAAAGAGGCAGAGTTCTTTGACTATAATTATCAGGGGCTGTAAATTCAAAACCCCTTACATCCAATATATTTTACTAGAGTAATAACTAAATTGCTATAAGTTTGGCCTATCGGCCTCTATTACAATGGAATATTAACACTTTGACTAACTTAAACATGGTAACATTCAGCTCACTAGAACTTCTGCTGACTGTCTCCAAGAGTAATTCATGCCTTTTGCACTTTTCTTCTTCCTTTCTTTACAATATCAGGAATAAAAGCTTATTCAGAAGGCAGGTTCACGTGCAATGAGGACTCACTGTTAATCATTTGGTTTGTTCTGAAAAAAGTGTGTGAAGGACCACCCTGTGTTAATGGGTTTAGGAGAGTCTTCATCATCTTTTGGGGGAAGCAGAAACTGTCGGGAATTAATTGAACATGGGCTCCCAAACGATGCATTTTCATTGTTGCTTTCAACTGATCCAGGAGAGTCTGGACTGCCCATGTTCCAGGCGTTTGTGTTTGCTTGAGGTCTGTAGCCTGCAGTTTTATCCAATTCTTCCTCCACAGGTGAATGACCCTCTATTTTCAGCGCACTGATAGACAGCTGCATTTGTGGCTTATAACCTGCTGTAGTCACTAAGTCTATTTCTGGCTCCTCCTCTGGTTTAATTTGAGGCTGATACATTGACTGGATGTCAATGTAAACCACCTGAGATGACCCCCCAGGTTCATCCATAGGGGGATTTGAGATCTCCTCTTCAATGATAGGGGGGCAGTAAGACACAACAACGTGGTTCTCCATTTCTGAGTCAGAGCCATCTTCAGGTACAGTGGTCTCTGCTGCTGGGGACATCATCTCTGTGTCTTCAATCTTTGGAGCTGTAGACTGTGTTTCCACCACTTCAACACTGTTGGGGGTGCATGGGTTCATTTCCAGTGTTTTAAGTGTCTTATTCCCCTGAAATGAGAAAAAGGAGAAGGGGGAGACACTAAGCTGGAAAACCTGAAAGCAATAACTTGCCCAAATTACAGCAGTTTGCTGGCTTATGGACTGTACTCATCCCACAGCCACTAATACAATACATTAAAAACAAAAAAAAAAGTGTTTATCATTTTCTGGCTCATATTCCTGTTAACGTTAGAAGTATTTTATACAAATTAAAGAGCCTTGAGATCTTGCAGTAAGTGTTTGAGAAGTCTCCCCAAATCTCGTCTTTGTATAATCCATTCCTGAAGTCTGTTTAAATGTTATGCCCAGCTCCAGCTACTGTACCTGCCAGGAGGCTGGGATATACACATCTCCATACTTTCTGCTTCTTCCTAACACTTTAACAAAGATGGGTGTGTTATCCCATACTGTTATCAGGTACTGACACTTGTCATTAGCTGAGAGAAGAGAAATGCAGCAGTCCTTTCCTAGTTCAAACATTGCAAGTAACTACATTAACAACAACAAAGCTCTAGATAGCACCTGACAGAAGTTAGTAAATTGGCTTGTTTCCCCCCCCCCACCCCGGCCACAGAGTTTTTTTTCCTACAATTGGAACAGATAAGTCAAAGTTTGCAAAATAATTCTTTAACTTGTTTTATCTTTCAGAAGCTTGAAATAAGGGTTACCTCACAGATGTTCCTCTGAAACTGCAGTGCTTTACTGTTCTCAGGATTTGGGATTTCTGGATAAAATGTTTCTTTAATCCTTTAAAGAGGAAAGAATAAACTATTATAAAGACAGCAAGGCCTGAAACAGATTGTGAATACACAAAAGGACTCAGGACATTTCCCTTTAATTCAGAATACTGAAGACATCTGGTGCAAAGATTTAGTGTGTTGAACTTTCCCTGACTATAATGGAAAAAACAGCAATCTTTTTTTTTTTTAAAAGTTGGGAATTTAATATGCCACATTTACTAAAAGGTGAAAATGGTAAGTCTACCTTTGTTTGTAGAGGGCACACAAATTACAATATGTCGCCAACTTATTTCCATTTGGGAACTATTTATAAATGGTACTCACTGAAAGACAGGCTCCTGCAAAAACTTCTTGCATTACTCCCTCTGACCTCTCTCCAACTCAGTTTCTCCCTCACCTTCCACACTGTGTTTTTGCCACCCACCATTAAGCAAAGCCCACTAACATCTTTGGGTATTTAGAGAAAACAAGGAGTAACTAAAATCATGGAAAACTCTAGCAGTAAAGCAAACACTTCCAGGAAAAGGTAAGGACCCGAGGCAGGCATTTACCATTCTCTCTTTCGGTAGCAGAAGATGCTGGCCAACACTCCAAGCAGCACCACCACTGCCACGGGGATGAGAATTGCAATGATTAATCCTACAGCTGGGGGATAAGAAAAAGAAAATACAGTTAATATATATCCAATATTACCAGCAAGTTTTTATGGCTTTACTAACATTCCCCCCAATGAAAGACCATTCCATTAAACTCAGCTAGTGCAGTGGTCTGCAAACAGTGACCTACACCATTACCCTTCCCCTTTGCTGGAAGGGCAAAAGTCCGTCCATAAACCAATTCAGTGATAACTACAGGAATCAGCAGATAGTTCTCTCTGATTGTTTAATTACAGAAGGCTTCATGTGCGGCACAAGACTCTCTCACTAAGCACTGGAATTGCCCTTTCATGCTACCTGAGCTGGCCAAGTTTCTGGTAATGGCTCTTATAGCCAACAACTCATTGCACAAACAGAACTGTCTTTTATATTATTTATATTAAATATCTTTTATATATTTTACAATGCTTCCAAGCCCTGGGCTTTAGCTCCAATACATCCCCACGGCCTTCTTCCATTGATATTAAATGCCTCAAGTTTGATTTTTCATGTATTTTAGTTGCATCCCAGTGTTTAGTCCTTCATAGGAAATACTTTTTTTCTCTCATTCTCCAAAGTCATTCTCGTTTTCTTTTGTTTTTTTTGTAATTGTCTTTCTGTGTTTGCTTCTGTCAGGGGATCAATAAAACTGAATTCAAAGCAAAGAGGCATCTGTTTACAATTCTGAAACTGATAAATATTTCCACAATGTCGTTCTTCCCACCATATATTAGCAGATATTCATCAGGGGAAACCTGACAAAAACAACTGGCTGTTTGAGAAAACTAAGCTCAGACTCCACTATATTTTGTAGTAGGTTAGAAGTTATTTTTCATGCATGCATTACCCTGAACTACAAAGTAGCTGTAACAAGAAAGGATCCTTCCCTCACTCTGAACTGCACCAATTTTTGTATTTATAAATAACCAACTAAATAAAGGAAAAAATTTGACTGTAGGCCCAGACTACCTACAGGACCAGAAAAAACCCACAAACCCACAAAATAAGCTCAGGTTTATATACATGGGAGAGCCCTTGTGCTAAAGGCAGGGATACGTCTTCACAGGGATAATCAACTTACAGTCCTCCTTTGTCACCACATAGAGGCTGTTTGGAGGGCTCAACCCACCAGCAGTGTAGGCTTGTAGTTCCAGCTGGTAACTTGTTTTGCCTTGAAGATCAAGTATTTTCATAGACTTCTTTGTTAAGTCAGTAATATTGTTAACTTTAAGTTCTGGATTCCCTGTTTGTTTGGAAGCAGTAAGAAAAGCATAACTTTGTAAGAAAGGACTCAAAAAGACAACCTCAGCTTTAGCAAAACTTTCTCGAAGTGAGCAGATGAAACCTGAAAACAATCCTTGCAAAGGAATATTGAAATAAAGAACCCTAGCAATGCTGTGTGCTTACACAGCACCAAAGAGCACAGGAGTGTGCTGCTGCAGATTGACTTCATTTCCTTACCCCCACTGCTTGTCCTCTTACAAATGTGAGTCAGGCTTCAGTCCTGACAGGACAGGCACTGCAAGAATATACCCTATTTAATATAGCCATGTAACCTCCCTGCCTCTACCCAGGGTATCTGAGCACAGGGCAGCATGACACATTGCCACTTAGTCACTGCATGACTTTATGGCCTCAGTGAGACAGGGTTTTCTCCAACTTTTGCTTTATATTAAAAAAGAACTGTGCTAACCACACAAGGAGCTGATTATTTTAAATGCTGTTGTCACATATCAGGGGCCAGTTATAACAGTGAGTAATGCAACTGAATTACTATTAAAGCATCTTTTTATTAAAGTGAAATTAAGTTATTAAAAAAAAAAGAAAAATGTAAGCAAGAAAGTTGCAATCTATGCAATTAATTTACCTGATTCTGAAAGTCTAGGCTTTAAAGCATCTTTTTCACCTTTTGCAAAGGAAAGAAGATATCCTTTTAAAAACCCTCGGCATTCTTCAATAGGAATGTCTTCCCATTTTACCAATATAGAATCTGAAGAAGTTTCTTCAACAATAAAATTTGGTGCAGTTTTTGGAGCTGTAGGGAGAATTATGAAGGAAGAAACTAGTAAGAAATTACCTTATCATTAAATGATGAAACCATAAGTATTTCATCAGTTTTATTTTGGGGCTAGAATTTTCCAATCTTTTCCTCAAGACTCCTCACTGTAAAGTACACATGAAAGACTTGGCAGGAGATGCTACAAAAATACAACTATGCTGGACTAATTGTTATTAATTGCTGCAGTATTAGCTACTAAGAGGTGCTAGAAGAAAAATTTCTCTTTGGTCAGCCTTCTTACAGACCCATACATGTAGATACTGCTCTTCCTGCAATAAACCCCAAAAGACTGTATAAACATTCGGAGGATACATATTAGCTTTTAAAGGCTTTAAGTCTGTGATTTCATAGCTTGTCTTAAAACTAAACAAACTCCACATTCCTACCATCTCAGCTTAAAAGAACTCCTCTTAGCAGTTTTTACTAGTCCTTACTCCAATATCTGAAGCCTACTGAAAGTGTAATAGCAGATAACGCACAAGGTCATGTGCACCAGGACTCAGTCTGACATTTGGCTTCGATCCAGCAGGGCTAAACTCATGTTAAGAATGCACCCATTTTTATTTTGATGGTTATCTGTCCAAGGGCAAAGCTGAAGTTTCATAATGAATCTATGCTCTTGTGCATTTCTCAGTTCCTAATAAGTTTCTTCTGCACGTTCAATGCATTTTTAGTCCCTCAAAGTCTTTATATCTTGAAAGCTTCTATCTGATCTGCTCATAACACATATGGAAAACTCTTCTGGGAAACCTTTCAGAATTTTTGCAGAGATACAAATGGTTGAAAATTGAGTTTCTGGTAAAATTGCCTTAACCTCATCTTCAACCTCAGCAATGAAATAAACAACACCATTTCCAAGGACTCAGATTATGTCAGCAGCTCAGTTTTCCAAGCAAACTATTTTAGCAGATAACACATTAAACTTCAAAGTGAAATGGGTGCTGCAGTTAAAATACAATACAATACAGCTGTGGTGTTAAAGGGTAAAGTCATGTTCAGACACCTGGGAACAGAAAGCATTCAGACAGTAATGCATCTTCAGGCCAGCAAAGGTGAGCACTGGGTCAAACCCTAGTTACCCAGACAGGGTTGGTGTGGGACAGAATACAAGTGCAATTCTCAAAGTGATTTGTGCTCTAGGATCTAGTTTGGATCTAAGAGGTGCTTTCAAACAGAAATGTTATGGATACTTCTTATATTTGCTGAGCTGTACCAAATGTGCTTGGGAGTTTACTTGCACTTGATAAATCAAAAAAGTTGCCTCCTCTTGTGCAGAAGAGACCAGAGTCACGTGGTTCAAATTATGGCTGTGAATTGCTGTGACACTCTGTGCCACCACACAAGCTGGAGAACACAGGGTTATTGCATATGCTTGGAACTGGAAGTGGTTGGGGAAATGTATTACAGTTGTACACAGACAACAAACAGAAGTCAGTAGTACTGCATGGGGATTCTGATCTCAGTCTTCTTCTGCCAACACTGAGCTAAAAATAGACACAGACTAAGTTCACCTTGCAGAGATCCTAAATGATAAAAGTGCACTTACGCAGCTCTTTCATATACCCAGTTATGTTTTTCAACAACTGATATCCAGTGGATTTGCAGCCATACAGTGAAAAGTTGTATCTCACGCCAGGTTTGAACAGAGCTGCAAGAGAAAACTGCTCTAAGAATATTTCACTTAAGAATGACGCTCTTAGATTTCACATAATGCAGACATATAAATACGTATTAAAAAATTACAAAGTATAATGGTATAAATACCATCCCTATTTGTAATTTCTACAAAAGCTATGCCATCAGATGTGGTTTAGAAGCAGTAACCAAATCTAGCTCCCAGAGAAAGTTTAGTACTAAACAAAGAGGATTCAAAACAAGCTACTCAAATTGCATAAATTGCCCTTTCCATGGGGAAACACTAATTGAAGTTACCAGAAATAATCCCCTTCCTTTCCTCCTACAGCAGCCACGTAGATCCTGCCTCCTCAGAAATACAAATGCATTTTGAAATAACCAGGCTTACTGCAGCAACAGTATAGAAGATATGCAGAAAACTCTCAAATGTGATAGTGAAGCAACTTAGCAATGAACTTCAGTCCTGAGCTGACTTTAAAAAACACAGATAGTCATCAAATTTATGCTTCCCATGTCTTTGGTGGAAGCACAGTTATTTGATGCTATAATGTGTAAATAATTTACCACTTCCTGGGATTTTCTCAAGTCAGGGCTGTACACTACTTTCAAGACTTTTTCTAAACAAGATGCAACTGTGAAACCATACAGAAGTCAAATGGGTTTTGCAAGAGTTCAGGTCCAGCCTGAGAGATTCTCCTGGCAGGACCAAGAGCAGAGGTGGATTTGCCAGCTTGAGCCCAGCCCTAGCAGCTGGATAACTCACACAAGAGAGACACGCTGCAAGAACCATCGCAGTTAAGAGCTCAGGAGTAACACAGTGCATCATTGGACAGACACAGTATTGTCTGCTTAAAAAAAAGCAATCTCTAGCTAGCACAAATGGAAACAACATGGACACAGTGTTGCAATTACAGACAGGAAAAACATATTGCCCCCACCCTCCCAGGTCTCACTCCCCCTCAACTTTCCTATGTACACAGCTCCAAGTTGTTTTCTTGAATGGAGACTTTATTACTAAATTCTTCTAAAAAGCAAATATATACCCTTACAGACAGCTGAGAAAAAAAATCCTATATCTTTAATGGGTTCTCTCTTTCCTTTGCTGCTGCTACTAGTCCCACCACAGCTGAGTTTCATTTTCCTGATCTGCCCACCAGCATCTAGAGACCTGGAATGTGCCCTGTTCCAGGAAATTTCAATAGTTGACAGTAAGCCAACACATGGAGGTCACACTTAAAAAAATCTGCCTCGTGTAAAAACAACGGATTAGTCTTCTCCCATCCTGAGCAGCACTGTTTATGCTTAGAATCCAAATAAAACCCCAAACTCTATATTAACCATTATGCATTAGGCTGAGTTGGGAAATTGTGGGGTACAGCTAGAAGAGGTAATTTCAAAACAGTTAATAAACACAGGATGATAAAAGTTAAGTCAAGACTGATATTTGGATTTGGCAAGACTGTGTAAGAAATTAAAATAAGCACAGTACCAAGAAGAATTTCATTTATTTATGCAAGTACACAGCAATCAAACAATTTGCAACCTATAGTTTCGTGCTGCTCTAATTTCACTTGCTGCTCAGGGTCTCAACCAGAAAGACTCACAAGAAATTTTTTCTGACTTACCAGATTTTATCACTGCATTTGTTGTAGTTGAAGGAAATTTCTGCCAGTCCACACTACAAGTTTCAGACCCAGATGAACGACACCATTTTAGTATGTAGCCACATGTCATGTTGGGGTAAGAATCCCAAGAAATATTAATTCCATTCCCCATTGCCACGGCCTGTTCTGTAGTGACATTGTCTGCAACAAAGATGACATGAAAATCCGTCAAAGAACAGACACTTATCTATAGCCCAAGATGAAAGAAAGCCTTCCAGCCACAGCACAATGGCTTTATAAACGGCAGTCATTTGAGAGGCACGCGTGAACTGTGAAATTCGAAGCACTGCACTCAGCTGAGCTTTCTGGAGTGCTCAGAATCAGACATAGCCTGCAGCAAATCCCTCAGCCAGCCTTAAGTATAATGATGAGAAATGCAGCAGCTCAGGACTGGCTTAAAGAGCACTTTTTCAAGGTAAGGATTTACAGTGGATGTCAGGTTCAAATATGAACTGACACCAATTTGGCAGGAGCCTCCAGCTATAAATTCCTGCTGTCATTTCATCAAATGGTTTGCTCTGAATGTCTTTCGAAGTGTCTTGCTGTCACTCGCCCAACCACAGACAATCATTTTTCATGAAGAATCAACAGCAATAATCATGTCCCCAGTGAACTTTACGGAGGATTCAGCTTATCAAGAGTAAACTATTCAAGAAAGAAAAAAAAAAAGCTTTGCCTTTAGTCTATTTTTCTTGTTTCTGATTATCAAAGGTTTAGCTGCCCTTGAAGTGATCAGATCTGGAAACAGCCTCCAATTCCTGCAGCTGCCCTCCACGGCTGTCCATCAGATGGGACCCCGCAGAGCTACGGGATGGTTTCCAAAGGCCACCACTTTTGCGGTGGCCCCATGACAGATCTGCAAAAACAATCTCAGGGTTTCAGTTTTCCTTTTTCAGTGTTCTCATTTATGCTCCCCATTGAGTCTATTATTTCATTTTATTAAAGCCATAAACTATGGAAGGCTGAAGGGCAAGGACAGTTTTTAAGAATTAGTATGAAAACTTTACTCTCACAGATGGGCTGTGAATGTCAAAGGACTATTTCTAAATAATCTTAACATACAGTTAAGTGTACAATCCTTTTGTAGCTTGCTCACGGCAAGAAAAAGACACATGAATAAAAAAATCAAACCAACTCCACAAAGGCTTTGATACTTTCCCCAGAAAAACTACTATGCATCCAATGAAACTACATTTCTATGAATCTGGAAAAGATTGTATTTCTAATTAGCAGACTTTAAATTTTCTATTTACAGAAAAGAGTTTTTACTGACAGTAAGCACATACTGTCTATAAAATACTTAAATACAACACACTCCACTTTACTTTCTGAGCCAGATGACTAGAAATTCACCAGGGACAGTACTGCTCATTTTTAGCCGCAACCTAGACTAGAAGAACAAATTACTAGTACTAGAGCACTGCTGTGGCAGGGGAGCCTGGATCAGACAGATTATATGCCCCAGCTCTCTACAGAGCACTTTTCAGAGACAGTGACAAATTAATTATGCCAGAGTATCCTTTGTTTGTGTTTTCAGTTTTCAGAAAACCTCAACAGATCTCCAGCTTCAGACCCTGTGCTCTTCTATGGACATTAAAAGCACTTACAGACTGCACACAGGAAGCAGCCAGAAAAGATGTCTGGGCAAAAATGTCATCTAGTTCTTTGAATGAGTCATCTTCTATGACTTCAGTCAGTGACTCAATTCCTATACCAACGCAGGAGCAAATCTTTAATGAGTACAAGTTGGGTAACACCAAAGGGAACCTCAGATATCTGAGAAAAAGCTATAAATGAATGTAAAGGTCTAACTGCCATCAGCTATCCCACACCACAAACCTATTACAGAGACTGCTTTGACTCCCAGAGTATCACTCTTTCTCTGCTGAAGGAGAACTATAAAAGCATTTCAAATCAACTGTCCCATACAATTACTTTTCCCTCCAATGGGCAGAATAAGAATACACTACAAGGTATTAGCATTGGTGCCATGCTCAGTTCTGGGCTCCTCGGGACCAGAGAGACATGGAGCTCCTGGTATGAGCCTAGCACAGGGCAACAAAAATGCTTAAGGGACTGGAGCATCTCACTTACAAGGAAAGGCTGAGGGAGCTGGGCCTGTTCAGCCTCCAGGTGACAGAGAGAAGACCTCATCAATGTCTGTCAGTGTCTGCAGGGAGGAGTCAGAGGTTGGACCAAGCTCTGCTTGGTGGTGCTGAGCAACAGGACAAGAGGCAATGGGCAGAAATTGATGCACAGGAAGTTCCACCTGAGCATGGGGAAGAACTTCTTTACTGTGCAGTGACCAAGCACTGGGACAGATTGCCCAGAGATGCTGCGGAGACTCACTGACTGGAGATACTAAGCACCATCTGGATGCAATCCTGTGCCGTGTGCTCTGGGATGGCTCTGTTTGAGCGGGGAGGTTGGACCAGATGACCCACTGTGGGTCCTTCCAACCTGACCTATTCTGTGATTCTTTGTTTTGGAGAGGCACAAGAAACATATCTCATACGGTTTTCCTTCACCTAGAAACAAACTTGTTTTTTCATCTCACTGTGAATCTCAGCCAAAATACATTTCTTATCAGGGATGGCTGTGTCTTATCAGAACCTGAGTTGCCAGACAAGCAACTGTGACACCTGTTCTCCAGGTGGGCAAGGAGAAGCAGACCCATGAATGCTCCTGGCGAAGAAGCAGAGAGGGGCCTTGCTGTGTAAATCTGTCCTCCCTGCAGAGCATCAGCCAGATCTGGAGCTAAAGGTTTGGGCTTTGGGAGATTACACTTTCTGGTGTGCAGGGAAGCGTGGACTCTCAGTAACTGCTTTGCAAAATAATCTACTCTCCAAGCTCAGTGTTAGGAGGAGAAAAACATTATCTGGCTCAGCTATTTTGCTTTACAAAACCCTCAGCAAGAGTGGCAGTGTTTTAATTGGGAAGCTAAAGCCCTACCTCCTTTTCAAACACTGGCTCCCTAGCACAAGGATGCCAACACTTTACCAACCAGTCCAATTAATATTCTCCTGCAGAGCTCACAGGCATTGAATTGACAATTCTCGCCTTAAAAAGCCACACAACACTCCCAAACCTTCTGAATCGCTTTAGCATGTAACACTTCTCAGTGTCTCAACAAGGACACACAGACATAAAATAAGCTCCCTAAATATCAGGGAACCACACCAATGCTTTTGAAGCCTCATTCTTCTTGTTCCTCAGAGGTCTCCAGAAAAGTGCAAATAGCTGCAACGACTGCACTCTATCATCTTCATTTTATGTAAAGAGCACCATTAATTGGTAAGATACTATGTGAAAAGCAAAGCAGCATTTTTCCCCCGCTCAGTAGATTTGTGTGGGGAAATTAACACAAACAAACAAACCATTATTTTTCAATAAACATACTCTCCCAGGTATTCCCCAAGCTTTGAAGGTGTTTAACTCTCAGCTGGGAGCACTCACCACTTGGAAGTTCCACGCTTGTTATCTTTGAAGGGGGAGATGAGCCTGCATGGTTTCTGGCTACAACGCTAATTACACAATCACTTTTTCCAAGTTTTATCTCAGTACTGTTTGAGGGTTCAGTGACTACTTTATGCTCCAGTAGTGTCTCTAGCAGGTAGCAGGACACTTCATGAGACACTATTTTTCCATTGGCTTCTGAAAGGGATAAGGGCTATGAACAGACAAAGAGCACATTAAAACCAAAATGCAGTATACATAAGAAGACATAGGATAATGTGAATCTACTGTTCCTGATCTAGTCTGATGACTGTATAAGACTACAAGGCAAAAAAGTAACTCAAGTGTGACTTTGAGAATTAACATGTAAGTTCTTAAGTTTTTAATTTTCCAATGAGATGTACAAAAAATTTAATTCTTCATGTGAAATGCTTCTCAATGCAATGTTTAAATTACAAAACTTTAATAACATTTTTATTTAGGGAAAAATATTTGTCTTAATGGCTGTTTCTATAAAAAGTTAAGAAAAGCAGTCTGGTTTATTGACTATAAACTTCATTAATTTATAAATGTATAAGTAAATAGCTTTTTGTACAATTACATTGCATATTATTTTAAGTGTCCTATCTACCTTCCAGAAGACTTTTAGGCTTTCTCCAGAAGGACTTCTCTCTCTCCAGATATCTGGTCCTCTTGCAGGAGCTAAATAAAAAAATAAGAGTGGTAGTGTTTTTCCACACTTGCACAGTAGAGAATTCACCATCTATTGAAAAGTTAGGGTTCTTTTAAATGACTAATTTTAAAACACGTATATTCACAGGCCCAAGATTTTACCATCAAGAGTCAGATGAACTTACGTGCTTCTGATGTTGTCTGCTCCACTCCCCTGCTCCAGTCACTCCACCTCCAGAAATGGTCAGCAGCCGCGCAGCGCACCCTGAACTGGTATTTGGTGTATGGGTGCAATGCATTCAGCTGAGCTGTGTAACTTGAGGATTTCCCACCAGGCATGGAGACATTGTGCTGTTAAAAATTTACAGAAATTGATGTGATACATGTATTTTTTTTCTCCTAGATTACACTGCTAGTCAACACCTAAAAAGGTGGGGGTTTTTTTCCCCCCAAGAATACTGCCAGTGTCAAAGCTGCAGTCAAGCCCATGAAGAAAATAGTGGAAAAAAAATTTCCTATGCACTCACCCTAAACAATTAAAAAAACTTTAGAGATCCACCAAAACAAAGTCCTGTATAGACAGAAATTGAAGCATGACAGTAAGCAGCACCTTTGAGATGTAAAGTGTGAAAAAGAGAGGCAACACTGATGATTCTTCAACAGGGTGAGCTCTGCACACAGCAGCAAACATTGTTTCCCATCTACCCTGTGCAGTCCCTCTCTCTCCCCCATATGCAGCAAAACTGCTCACATGGGGCAGGCCCGATTTCACCTCTGGTATTCAGAACCTGCACTTCCACCGAGCACGTGCACATCAGACTGTGGGGACAAAGGCCTTTTTCCTACAAGACATGCACAGAAGCACACTAAAGACAATCTGTTTGAGCAAGATGTTTATCATGCAGTCTGCTTCCTTCATTTTTCCTTTGAAAGACAGTATCCAGGTCTTACTCAGGTGATCTCAGTTCACAGCTCTTATGACAGGACTAGTCTCTCCTATTAGTTTTAAAGTGTTGTGAGTCTAGAGAGCATTTCAGTTTCACAATTACTTAAAGAAACTGTAAGCCTGGGAATATTTTTTTACTGAATCTAATTATAACACATGTGCATCACAGCTGCCAAAAACTGGACTCCAAGTGACTTTAAGATGCAACTAATTGTCCATTTCTAAAGCCAAACAACAACTTGAAAAATACTAGAAAAGCCAACAATCTCTCATACAGATGGAAACGCTTCTGAAAACATCCTCAAAATGCCATGTAAAACCCTGTAACAATTTCACAGCTACTTTTGCGACAGAGAACTCCTGGAGTTATTTTAATAAGCAACCAGTGACCATATAACAAAGCTATAAAACCTTCTGCCAAGCTGTTTGCTGCACACAAAATATCTGTGGCTGCAGGTTCTGATACAGGTGCGAGGAATCAAACTGCTGTGGAAGTGTAAGTCCTGATCCTCTCCCACTATCCCAGATGATTGATCCAGTAGCAGGGTTCACAAATGAGTGCATGCCCCAGGTTTTGAGCTGCATATTCCAAAAATATCCGAGTTCCTTTTGTAGTACCTAATCTTTGGTATTAACACATATTATTACAGAGAAAAGATAAAAGCTTAAGGTTTCTGCACTCATTAAATGCTTTGAAAGTATTTTAAAAATACTCTTACAGAGCATGCACCCCATAATTTTGGAGGCATGCACATAGTGATTATCTTCTGTCTTAGCTCATTTCTGTGGCTTGATTTATGTTATTCATGGCTGTGCTCAACAGCTGTGCCCAGCTGGCAACTAAATGCAGAGGGTAACAGAATATTGCTAAAAATCAAAAAAGCATTGGAAAAAGAAGCCTCTGAGGTTAATGTGCTCAAATTACAAATTCAGGCTCTGTGCACCAAGACCTGAGAATTCACTATGTGCCTACTTGAAATGGTCAGAGATATGTATGCACAAAGAAACTGGGGGTAAATCTCAGGCCAACTGAAAATGCATTTCTCATTACGCTTCCCCAGTGAGACAGGTCACCCTACACTACGTCAGGCAATACAGAAGAGGATCTATTCACACCACCTACACTCAGTATCTGTTGCTGATGTCTAAATTAGTATCCTAAGCTCCTCTGACAGTCAGCAGAGTAATTATGCAGCTCCAGCCCATGATGCAAAGCACCAGGCAGCAGCTGGAAGCCTGATGGGCTGAAAATCTGAACTCCACCCAGAAATATCACCTTCTGTCCTGTTGCAGAGGTCCTCACTGGGGTTTACCTACTGATACATCCCATGGGAGAATCCTTCCCTATCCTGTTTCTACATCACTGACATATGATAAGATTTAGCAGCTGCCTACTATGGCCACATGCATGTCGACTGCTGACAGCAAACAAACTGTTCTCTGAGGGGAAAAAAATAAAAGGAGAAATTCAGTTGCAGACTGCATGATCTGAAGCAGCCACCGTGGAAGTCTGCAGGGCAGCAATGCATCCTGGAACAAGAGTGTGTTAATACAGCTTGCACCAGGAAGGACAAAGCACAAGGACTGTTACCTAAAAGATAAGCATAAAGCACTATGCACCCTTTTCAAGTACCAAATAACATGGTGCGTAATTCGACGTTTCTCTAGTGTTCAAAACAAAACAACAACCAACCAACACAAGCAACAACAGAGATGAGCAGGAAGTTTTCTGATTTTAGTAAATGAACTTCTACTCATTACTACATTAATGATTTAATAAGATCATCAGAATGAAGCTCTTAGTGAGAAAAGAATTTGAAATGCGATTAGTTCAGTGAAAAAGATCAGCATTTAAAAGCCAAAAAAATTGTCTTTTAAAAGCAATGCTTACCAGTTTTCTCTCAGAGTGACCACTGCTAATTTCAATTTGACACAGAAGCCTGATCCCACCAAAGCTGCCATTTATAAACCAACGCAGCTGGATGCTTGTAGAGTTGTTCCCAGTAACAGTTAACTTTTCTGGGGTTTTTGGATGAACTTAAAAAAGAAAGAAAAAACCTTCAGTTATAAGAAAAAAAACCACTTATTTTATTTCAGATAAATTTTATTTTAGAAGACCAGAGAGACTCAGAAGGATAAGTGTTTCAATCAGCAGCTGGGAAAACTAGTGCTGGGAAAGCACCTGCAAGCAGTCTCATTCCTGACTCTCTTCTCAGCTATCAAACATGGAAACGGATTTACTTAAGACTGAGTGTACTGCACATATGGTAAGGAGTTGAGACACAGAAAAACATTTTCCTTCTTACTGATTTTATCAAAAAAGTGAAACACCAGCTATTTCAGATGACCACAGTGAGGGAAGGAATTTACTCAACTTCGTTCGACTTCTGTGAACATTTTTAGTTAGGACTTAAAATCTGCAGACCAGGACAGAGGAGGATTCCTAAATGACCCCACCCCAAAACTCCCTACATAGAATTTTTCAATTCTATTCAGCACTAATAGTCACAGCTATTAGAGAAAAAAAAAAATCTATTGTTGGAATTGGTCCAGCTACCCTTAAGGAAATATGTACTCTGCTTTGGGAATTAAGTGGAGAGTGTGGGAAAGAAAGAAAAGGAAAGACATAGGAAATAGCAGCGTATCACCTGGGTGTGAAACAGCCCAGTTTATAATTAACAGAAACAAATTACGCTTTTCTCAACCCTGTCAATTTACTCTGACAATTCTAATCTCAGGCTAGATGAACTGGGACCTGGACAAAAAAAATGCACTATCCTCACGTTTAAATTCAGTTTTTTGGAGAACAGCAGAATACTGTAACTAAGAGGAACCCCTGAAACCTCAGCTGTGGTTGTGGAGGAGAAAAGGGTGGCAGTGCTAGAGAAGTGGTCATCCCCCTCTCACTTTTTAAACTGCAGGTCTAATGACAGAAGTTACTTCTTTCTCCAAAACATGACAGCAGATGATCATGGCTATTAGCAATAGTCCTGATACTACCTTCTGTCTTTTTGTGCTATTTTTCTTTATGCTCCAAATCCTGCTGCTGTAAAACTGTAATATTTTGTCCTATAAGCAGAAACTGAAATACAGGGTCATTTACACACAGGTTCATAAAGTTACACCTAAATTTTAATTGTGGATGTGTAATAGAATATGAAGCAAAATATAAACCTGCCCAGAGAAGTTGTGGATACCTCATCCCTGGAAGCGCTCAAGGCTAGGCTGGACAGGGCCCTGAGCAACCAGATCCAGTGAGTGGCATCCCTGTCCACAGCAGGAAGTGAGACAGGAGGAAGGTGTGTGGTGTGTTGGAACTAAAAGATTATTAAGGTCCCTTCCAACTCCAGTCACTCTGGAATTCCAAAACAGCAGCTGGCTAATTATTAGATCACATATTAGCATTTATCACACAGCAGTCTGTCCAATACAGCAACACTGCTGCTGAGAACTGGCATCTCCCTGTACAGCTCATCATTGCCTCAGGACATGCCCTGAGTTGTTTTCAAGTTCAAGTTATTGAATACGGCAATATTCTGGTGACGATTAAGGAAAATAATGAAAAGTATGCCATGTCAGAGCTCTTCAAACCCAAAACTAACAAACAGCATGTAGGAAACACGTATTTTTACCTTAGTAAGTTGTAAGTCTTACCTCTTTGAGTTATATCAACCAAAAGAGATGACTGTGCTTGCCCGATAGGATTGGAAACACCTAATATGAAATCGTAGGTTTTTTGATCAGGCAGTACTGGAAAGCCACAGACACGGTCTCTGTTCATTTCATTGACTTCGCATGAAACATTTTTACCAGATGTTCTATAAAGTAAAGAGGGGAGGGAAAAGCTTAATTTTTGAGTAAGTTAATTCCTAGGAACAGTCAGAAGTCTAGACTGAAAACATGGTGCAGAACGATGGGTTCAGTTCACATGGCTTACAGAACGATTTGATTCCAAAGGCATATCTAACACCACAACGCAGGTTAAAGTGGCATCAGTCATGACTTGCCCTGTTCTCACATGAAACTCTCTTCTTCCACTAGCATGACATTTCCATTCTCTCACTTCTCAAAAGCCTGGAAAACAGGTAGGTCCTGTAAAACCACCTCACAAGTCACAACTAAGATTCTGTTCAAAGTATCTCCGTTCGGATCAGCATACATTTGCATGTAAAGAATTTTCTTAATTGCTTTCTGAACTAATGAGATGCTACACATATTGTCTTTCTATAAGCCCTGTTAAATCTGAATGAAGGTTTGTTACCTGAAATACATCCACTAGTCTCAGCTGTCTTTTAATCAAAAGCAGGAAAGGCAGTCTGATAACAGACAAAAACAGTGGTGCATCTTTAGGGATAAAATCTAAATTGCGTATCTGTATGTACATACATATATTTGCTTTAATTACAATCTGTGTAAGCCTCTCATTCAGTAGCACAAGTTTAACTAACTTCTTCCTTTGGGCATTTTTATTGTGTTCTAGCTGAGCTCTGAGCTCCCTCTACACCGTGCTCTATTTCAGTAGTTTAGTGTGGGCTGAGAACAAGGATGAGAGTATTTATCCTTAAATGCATCACATTAATCTCACAGTTTTGGGCTGAGCAAAACAAGACTGGATAACATTCTTACTTGTAAGATGAATATAGGCAGTCAGTGACTGAAGCTCCTTTCCTGTGAATACCTGCTCTATTTTGTCCACCTCTTTGTACCCTACCCAGTGACTTTTTTCACACTGGCACTCTAGATGACATCTGTGACTGTAACTCAAACCTCATTGCCTCCAGCATGCTTCTAAGCCACCATGAGACTCCATTTCTCATCATTTTGTGTGACTCAGGCCTCTCCTGGCTTCTTTCCCTGACTTCTCCTTTGGCATGACACAAGAGCCTCTTCACCATGAGAATTTTGTTAACTCCTCACTAACTTCTAATCACAACCACCAAGGAAGTGGTTGCACTTTTGAAGTGCTATTCCAAACTATGTTTCTTCTTTTTTAAGGCTTTACATGGCCTGCCCTTTAAGACAATGTAATAGACACTAGCTGACTGCTTTCTATGGGTGAAACCAGTGCTATTTGTCCCTTTCAAAGTTTTATGGGTAACATTTACTCTGCTTGCTCTAATTCTTAACGCTGACAGGAGAATAGATGGAGGCTAACTGCTATTTTCCCTAGTGGCACTTGGGAAACGCCCCACAACCTGTCTTAAAATTGTTTCTCAGTGAACTTCTGTCATCCTGCTTAGCAGAAGCTCAGTAAATGTCTGACATGATCTGGCCCAGATTTCATAAAAAAAAATTTTAAAATTAGTGATTGACTCCTACTATCTCCCTGTATTTTCATATTGGCCTTGTCTACATGTTGGCAGCAGCCTGATACACTAAGACCTTTTATCTAATTGTCAGTTCATAACGGCACACAAACCTTTGGGAAAAGTCATCCTTAATTCCCAGTGGAATTTTGCAGAGCTAGACAAGAGTTTTCCAAGTTTAGTTTAGGTACAGCTTCCAGAAACTCTCGGAAAGTATTTTAGGCGCTAAGTGATCACATTTAAATAGGTATGGTGCAGTAAGTCCCAGGCAGCAATGGAGGTATTCCACTTGTACCCTTTTACTCCTTTTAGTAATGATTAATTTTACCTTTCAAATAAGCTGTACTTTGTTCTTCGGTCTCCATATAGTCCACTGGGCCTGCCTGGTTTCCAGGTGCATTTTATTATCAGAAAGTTGGATGTTTCACAGCTGAGGTTTTGGGGAATATCAGGAGCATCTGTAGCATTAAAGCAAACCAAACAGTTAGCTGATGTTTTGCCAACCTAGTGTGACATTTGGGTCACTGGCTTCCTGAAAGCATTGCTTTTTTGTTTTGCTGGGTCCTGAAAGCATCACTCTTTTGTTTTGCTGGGTCTAGTTTGCATGCTTCAAAAATACATGGCAATAGCTACACCCCAACCACAGAAGTAACATGCTTTAAAAAAGACAATGAAACAGATGGATAATTATTATCAGCCTCATCTGACTAACACTCGACTCTAGAATTCTAAGTGAGTGGGTAATCTGGCAAATCCCATGCAAACATGTTCACGAGCTCCAGGCTCTGACCTGGAAGTGTTTCACTGAAATTCTGCCAAGAGTTTTCTGAAATTCTGAGCATCAGTTCAGCCACTGAGCAATGCAGAAATGCTGTCGGCTGTGCGTCACATTTTCTAACATGCTGCCAGCCCCACCACTGCTTTGAATTCTCCAAACAAGTCGTGTCAAGGAAATGGTCCCTTTAACTTGAATTCCACACTGAATCTGAAAATTAAAGCAAGCCCTGAATGGCTCATCCTCTTCACCATGGCTTTGGAAGTGACCATCTTCTCCTTTTAAGTCTAGTTCTTTGCTCCCATACTACAGCAGCGTTGAGCGCCTTGCGGCAAAAGATGGGCAGTGCTCTCAAGTGAGAGGGTAGCCATGCCATCATGAGACTAGGCAGAGCACTTACTTCAGGTCTTGTACACTTGAGGTGTATGAGATTGGAAAAGCGTATGCCAAAGGTACCACAACAATATCCACATCGAGATATATCCCCTTCTCTCTGGCCCAGAGAAGGGGAACTAACACAAGAGGTAACAGTGGCAGACTTAGTTCAGATTATGAGCAGTGAGCCAAAAAAGAACACCTGTTTTGCTAGACCTAGGCTTAAGGAAAGTGGTGTGTATACATATTTACTTCCTCCACCTTTTCCTCCCTCACCAGCAAGAGAACCATAACATGTCCTCTCCCCACTAAGTAGGTACTACAAGATAAAATATTGATAAGAAACAGACTTGGCATCCCACCTCTTTGAAAAAAACATGTGTAGGAAAAACCTGTGGGATTGTCACAGCTTTTTTTCTTGAACCACTGACTTATTTACTCAGAAGATTGACCCACAAAAGCAAATTCTGCACAAATAGTGCAAAAATTGTATAGCACTAAGAAGTCATAAAAGGCTGAATTCTGTTTCGCATTTTCTACTGTACACTTAACAGACCAAGTCAATGACAGGATGCACAGGCTGGAGATGGGAATACACTTTCAAAGTGATTCCAGTTTTTCCTGTTCTTTTCCTCAATCCCAAGGACCTTAAGTTCAAAGGAAGGCATTTGTAATGGGGAATGGGATTCTAACAAGCAGCTATTGGAAGCTGATAACTCTCAAATTCCCTGTGGGGAAAAAACACACAAAGCTTTGAAGTGACTGGTTATGGGGAAGAAGAATGAGGTACATTCAGTCATTTGTTTTAATAGGTATCTGTTTCTGGAACATATGTCTGAGCCTGGCATGGCTACACAAAGAGTCAGTATCTTTAAAGAAAATACTAAAAGGATGTTTTAGAACAATGTCCAGCAAAAAGGAATTACTGCCAGGTTTCCTTTGCTGTAATTAGCTCCCAATGAGCTTCTGCCCTGGATGAGCACCTGTTGTTGCTCCAAGTTTAACTGTTGTCTTCATTTGACTGATCAGTAAATGAATGTTTGCACTTACAGTTCTTGCTCTTACTCTCACCCAGCCATGGACTAACCTAGAACAGATGTAAACCTAAACTGATAGAGACTGGTCAAGACAGGAGTTGAATATTCATACAGCAATAAACTACTTGGCATTACAGGTCATGAAAAAGTATACCTTGGAACAAGAGATCAGTGATAGAAGCACTAGGCCAGGTTCATAAAGAGGGCTTACATGGGTACTTTGTCATCCTTCCAGACTTGGTGTCTCCTCCATGAGGTGGCCTTTCCACAGTGAAATCAAACAAGTACAATCCCCAATTCAACTTCAAAACCAAGGGCCAGGAGGAAAAAAAAAGCCACAATAATATTTTTTTCTAGCAGAACCCTAAAAGTCTCAAAATTATTTTGATTTTCCTAAGGTTAGTAAAAATGATACATACATCCTACAAACACGACAGTTCCATCCATCCCATTTTCAAGTCTGCACACTACATTTGTCCCGCTGGTATTTGAAGCACTGGCATTCAGCACTCTGATGGCATGGCTTCGACTGCTCAGTTGCATTGTCGTGTAGGATTTTGATCCATAAGTCATGTTTTTTATGCGCTGATCTTCTTCATGGACACAACAAAATGTCACATCTGAACCTACTGCCACCACAGTGTCCAGAGGAAACACTCCACTCCCACCGGGCTCGGTATCTTTCCCTAGCAGGGAAGGAAGAAAACACAGCAAACAAGAAACCTCACATGAACAACTTGCTACAAACATGGTGTTGATCAGCTAAAATGTGACTGAGGAGCACTCAAATGCATACAAGTAAGTGTTTGCTACATTTCATTAACTAGCAACTGCATTATTTCTCTAAACAAAACAGCCTCAAAGGCAGCAGCCCATCACTGCCTAATGCTCTTCCTCTGACTTTGGCTTAATTCTTATAAAGAAATAAAGGTCCGTGTGGTAGCAAGGGAACAAACATACCAGGGATCACTTCTGCTGGGCTCCAGTCACTCCAATCCTTGGGGCCAACAAACTCTGTTGCATTAATGTAACAGCGAATCTTCACATAGTGTGATGTGCACTCCAAAGGCATATCTGATGTCCAGTTCCAAGAAAGAATGATGTCTTCATGAGTCAGTTTTGAGTAGTAAGTAACCTGCAAAATTTTTGCACCAAGAAATCAACCAAAAAAGAGCTTATGAACACCTGCTAGTAATGACATATAATCTCCCAAGTGTCAACAGAATGGCAAATTAGGTGAAGTAGATCGTAACGTCCTTATAGATTATTGGAGTGTTCTACCTAATTTTTAGTTGTCCTGTGAATTTACCTGGACAAAAGCCTAAGTTGCTAAACAATGCACTAGCTAGGTAGACTGTCAGCCAGAAATACCAGAGAGCAGACATTTGAGGGAGAGCAGGAAGATTCCCAAGCTTTTAAAGAGGTATACACTGCATCCTGGGCTTCTCCCAGGCAGTGATATGTTCCAACTTCCCAAAATAAAACTGTTCTAATATTAGTCCCAGGCTGCACATTTCTTCTTTTCTCCATTACTAAAATTTATACCACAGAGCTACAGATTGGCCTGGAAGAACTCTGGTTACAAAAAAAACAAAAAAGCAAGCTGAGCCTTCAAAGACAACCAAGACTGGAGACACTGTTGGAGATACAGAGACAATGGTGTAATCTGCCAAATTACTAAGTAAGTTCTAATTACAAAATCCCTGTACCAGAAAAAAAAGGTACTGTGACTAAGTACCAACAGTAGAGTAGCCAGTGTTCCTGTAACTTTGAAATTTAGCAAGAGCTTACCTACCAGAAGCATGACTACACTGAGGTCCTGCAAAGCTCTACTACTTTCATCATTCTCAGTTTTTTTCAAGTGACCTCTCAGAACACTACCAAGGGCAAAAATTGTACATACATTTTTCATAAAGGAAGAAAGGGACTTACTTGTGTCACTTCTTCCATTGCTTCTTTTCGGAGTATCTGAATCTGCCAAAGGGCATCCAGTCCATATGGGAAGACTGATCCATTATCACTCCACTTCAGATTTAATGTGGAAGTTGGAAAGTCAGGCGTTAAACTAAGAATGTGTGGAGTGACAGGAACGAAGGCTTGAAAAAGAGGTGGAGGTGGGGAGGAAAGCCATATTCAGGTCATTAAGTCAGCAATACCAGCCCTACAGGTGTTTAACAGCCACATCTCTCT
The DNA here is from genome assembly GCA_013398955.1 of Callaeas wilsoni. NCBI lineage: Eukaryota > Metazoa > Chordata > Aves > Passeriformes > Callaeidae > Callaeas > Callaeas wilsoni. The sequence goes on along the minus strand of VWPU01021801.1, from coordinate 24,845 downwards.
GCTCTGAACTGGCTAGTAGCCAAACATGTAACTCAACCTCTGTAATTAGAACAAGGCTCTGTGGCTGCTTGAGCATGAGAATTCTCAGGAAAGCACAGGTGCTCATGAATCATCAGGTAGAATTTTCTTTTAATACCTCAGCATACGGATGGGCAAATAACTGATTGTGAAAATGACTCTCCACAATGCATAGTAGGGAAGATGTCCCATCTTTCACAACCTTCTTTCAATACCACAGTGATAAAGGAAACATGGTGGCAGTTTTTGAAGTGTGCATGAGAACACATGAGGGAGGATGGTGAAAAAACATACGCTAAAGAAGAAGTAGGTTTTGGAGACCAATAGGGAAGTGGGGACTTGCAACAAAAGGGAGAGTGGAAGGATAGGATGGAAGAAGCTGACATGAGGTTCTGAAAAAGATCATGGGGAAAGTGATTTTAAGCTATAAGAAGTATTAAGGGCATGAGATCAAGATGGGGACAGGACAGGAAGATTAAACAGAAGCATCTCTTCTATAAATGTGTGGTGGTGAAGCAAGAGGTTGAGATACAGGGAAGAACCTTGGTAATACAAGGGTTATGGCAATTCATTGGGCCTGATGCAAGCTAAAACATTTTAAAAATATGTGTGATACATCACGGTTCAGTCCTGACCAATGATCTGAGAGCCTGCAAAATGTTCAGCACAACCAATACACTGCCCATGAGAACCTGTGATGAACCTGAGAGACTCATCACATTGACCAAACATTTTTGAATCGCATTTCGTTGAAGTTCTTGAGCTGCTCTTAACTGTAAACAGAACCATGGATAAGAAATGTTACTGACATTAGAATTTGACTACACTGAAGGAAAAAGCAGGCAAACCTAAGGCAAAAACTAGAGCAAGCATGGCAGATTGTGCAACTGCCATCTTCTGTTTACAACTTCCTTCTTTGCCTGGAAGGAAGTGAGAAAGCCTAATTTACTTATGTATGTAGATAAAGAATTTGTTTACAAATGCTTCCTAATTTATAACTAGGACAAAAAAGGGCAAAAGGTGACTGTTTGAATTTTGTCTTCCTCCTCACATTCTGCCCCTGATTTTTCTGCTATGAACTATGGGTAAGAGGAGTATTCTTGAAGGGTTAGAGAAAACAACCTATGACATATTGTAGCTTCATATAGATTCAGCATATCAACATTTTACATACATGAATGCTGCCAAAGAAACCTGCAAGCATATACACATCTGAAGAGCTGTTAAACACAGCATAAAGGCCTTAGGTACACACATACAACCTGATACTTACAGATGTCTTTCTGGTGAATTACAAATTCTTTGGTAGCAAAAGCAGTTCCAGAGCTTTTGATTTTCACTGTGATGGAGCTCTCTGGGATTGGAATCTCAACCCTTCTCTCCTTAGTTTTAGAACACACTTGAGGGGTAAGGTCACTGAAAAGACAGGGAGGATTAAGCAGTTTTTTCAGCTGATAGGAAGCTAAGGCAAGTTAAGTCCTATTCTTGCACACTAATAAAACACAAATTCTCTGTAATAAACAGAAAGATTCATATGAAGTTTGTGAAGGAGTGAGACTTGCTTAGGCTTTGGTTAATCTCAGATTAATGGCATTTCCTCATCTTTCAAGTAACTTTTATCATAGTGATAGGTTGTGAACTGGCTGCATAATGCAACCATCTAGCTGTTAAGGGAACACTTCAAAGTGAAAACCTTCCTTTTTAAACAAAATCATAGAATCATTAAGGTTGGAAAAAACTTTTAAGGTCAGCAAATGGAACTGTTAATCTAGCACAAGCACTCTGTTCACCATTCAACCATGTTTCTAAGTGCAATACCCACATGTTTTTTGAACACTTCCAGGAATGGTGACTCCACCACTTTCCTGGGCACTCTGTTCCAATGCTTTACAACCCTTTCCGTGAAAAAATTCTTCTTAATATCTAATTAAACTTGAGGTCAACAAAGACATGTTTCTGAAACCTAGTCACCATGAATCAATATTTCAAAATAAGAAAAATAAAAAACCCCAAACCAAACCTAATAGTATCGCCCCCTCCCTTCTTGTCTCCTGACTCACTCTCCCTCCATTTCTTTTCAAAGTGAGGGCATATGGGTTGAAAGAGCACGATTACCACCTGTGTCCACATCTTAGAACAGAACTTTTAGCCCCCTTCTGCTGCTCAGCTCACAGGGAAAGAGCAGAGAGCAGGGCAGAGGATTACTAAGATCTCAGGTGAAAATGTAGCCTGTGCTTAATGTTTGTGCAGTGCTCAGCACAATGTGATCTGGCTTTTATCTTGAAGATGTAGATATATACAGGAAACAATAATGGATGGGTCAAGTCCCTTTGCTCATTATCACTGATATGCAACTAGAAAGGCAGAAAGTTTGGAAAAATCCAGACCTTCCTCTTGGGGGAATGATGGCAGGAAGGAAAGCAGAGAGAACAATGCCAGACTTCCTGCTGAGGGACTCTTACTCACTTATGAACTGGAACAGGACCCTGGAGCTCCCACCGGCTGGAGTCAAGAGCTTGGGTTGAACTCTTAAGATTCACACAAGACTCTGGGCTAGCAAAGACCAGCTGAGACTTGAGTGCTCAGAAAGGCTGCTCCTCTTCGCTATTGAGATATTATTAGAGGATGTTTGGGCAACTGAAAAACAAAACCTCTTTCCCTCAGGGATGTCTGCACCAAGCTCATCTCAGAGTCTCTGTTTCAGGGACCCTAGCCTGTCCTGCCTTGCGAAGGAGAAACAGCAGCAGCTACATGATTGTTCTTGTTCAGAGGGCAGTACCTCATGAACTCTGCACTTCTGAACTTTGGCCACAGAGTCACATATATGGTGTTTTTAAAATAGAAATGATAGCTGGCAATGCAGCAGGAATAATGAGACACAGAAAATCAAGCATGTAGGTGGACTAAGTGCAGCCAAGCTCTGGGACTCCAAGGAAAAGTCTGGGCTGCCTGCAGAATTTACAGGAAAAAAAGACAGTACAAATATCTGGATTGGGGGCAGGATCAAGATGTAGAATGGATTTGAACTCATCCCTAGCACATGACAAGTATTTGGCAGACCCACAGCATGGGGAATTGAACATGTAGTTCTCATTAGTGAAAAGCACACAGAAGATTTAACTTTTGTCAAAATTATCAACTTGCATTCACTTCAGAAAAGCTGTTTTAATTGTGAAATAATTTTTATGCTTCCTCTAATACAGTGTTCTTCAGGTGGCTTAAAATTTATAAAGGTTGTAGGGGAGTCACTGAGCGATTTTTCATGTTTTTCCACATGAAATCCACGTGAATCACAACACTTGTGTCACATATTCTACTGCTTTGGCCCACAACATCAGGATTCACTGCTTCCAACTCTCATTTCCTTTTGGACTGAACCTGTTTTGAAGATATCCCTCATGAAAACTCTGAGCAAGGGTTAGGCAGACACACAGAGAAGTCTGAGTAAGTAAGTGCATCTTCCAGTCCTTTGAAAGGAGCAAGCAGACTTTGGCAGGCAAACTGTTAGCATGGAACAATTCTGCCAGAAACCCTGCCATTGCCTGAGTTAACAGGGCCTAGGGGGAGCACCACCCAAGGAAAACTGATGGGGAGATGCTGGGAAACAGCAGCATCACAATTTCCATGGGCAGTGACTGAGGAAAACTGTACTTTCATCACAATTTGGTATTTTTCAACCAGGTATGTGGGGGTACTTACTTGGTAGTGTAACAAAAGTCAGTTTGTCCATGTCTTCCTGTAGAAGAGACATCCCAAGTACAGAGCATTTTGTGTAAATTGTGCGTTACACATTTCAAGTTATGGGGGTCCCCTAGAGAGCCTGAAATCATATAAGAAACACAATCAAAAACTGCAGGTCAAAAATGAGCAACTGTAAAAAACCTGCTATTTTTCACATCTATAGCTTTTCTTCTTACATTTTTATTGCATGCATGTCTGGCCAGTATTTTAAAACTATTGAATGATTTGTGTGCCTGATTAGACAGCCACAGACTCACAGATTTCTAGAGGCACCTGAGATCTGAGTTTATACTCCTGTTTATAACAGAGGCAGCTGCCTCTTTCCACAATACCCGTTCCTTGCCTAGCCTAATAAGCAGGCTCTGGGCAACGGCAAAACCACAAGCTTTGATTTTAACCTAATGAGTTTTTTGCTCTCCTCCATGTCATACATGGAGGGCAATTAATGACAGAAGGGCAGTCAATGATAATGTGCGAAATGGTTGAAGAGAGCCGACATATACAGCAAAAAGGTTTCAATGCAGACATTTACACCAATGCATATGCTGACTATCAGTGGTACTATGGAGAATTTAACATCCAGTTTTGCAATGGTTTGCAAGTTGCTGCTGGGTACTGGAAAGCAGAGACCAGGCCTGGCATTGCCTCCACCCCTAGGATAGTGTGGAGCCACAGAGGTGACAGGTTTTGAACATACATATAGTAGGAAAGCAATGTAATTACAAGGTGCAGAAGCTACAGAGAAAAAATAGTTAGTGAATTACATGGCAATAAACTTACCTATCTCTTGGCTATATATTAAACTTCTTAAGCATAAAATAGTTAGTGCTAAAAGGCAGCGGAGGCTTGAGTTCTTCCACATTCTTCTACTGTTTGTTTTAAGAATAGCAGCTTTAAGCAGGAGTAAACGTCATCTTCCAACAAGCTGGTCAGTTCTAAAATTAAATACAGAAATAAAAAAAAAGACCAACGTTTTAAATTCTAGACCTGGTATGCCACAAATGCCACTTTTTGTTCCATATACTTTTCTTCTTCAGTAATGTTCCCAGGCATAGCAACTCCTTTTCCTTCATCTGGCAAACAAACCTCTTCTCTGTCCCAACAACTACTTGATTCATGCATTTTCTGTAAGACATTTCCTCAAGAATCATAGACACGTAAAGCTCTACAGTTCACAGGTATTCTTCAGGACTATCTAATAGCAGAACAGAACAGACATGGCAGAATATTCCCCTAGAATAAGCCTCTTCATTTCAGATGAAATGTGATATCCACAAAGGGTATTGTATATGGTGAATTGAAATGTCCTCTGCTTCACTTAAGCACTTAAGACCAAACACATCATCTGTTTTCTTCCTCCCTCTGCTCAATTTTCATATTGCTGCTACTCAAAGCTATGGAATGCCCAAGACATTGCAGAACCAGATCTGATCACCCAGGATCACTTGTTCAATCCAGTGTTAACTAATAACCCCAGAGGAAAAATAATGGGGAAAAAAAAGAGAGCCATTTCTCTATCAAAAGATACTTGTTGCTGCAACTACTTAAGAGTAAAAACTTACCTGGAATATTATGTTTAGTGTTTTCATTTCATTGAAGATTAAAAGGTTTCTTGTTTTAAAAAAAGAAGTTCAGCTGTTCAGCAGGATCCAGGGAACACACTCAGTTCCACCCACACATTGACAACCTTCAGATTTTGTTCTCAAAAAGGGAAGATTGAAAGAAATCCTGTCCAAAAGCTCAGTCAATATCTGGTGCATGGTTTCCCTGCTACCTGAAATATGTGAAGACTTGAGCACCCTTCTAGAGACCACAACTCCCATGTAGAAAGAGGTCTTCTCTCAGCAATCAACAGCAGGAGCTGGGCCATTTTCATGTTAGAATATGACCAGGCCTACCTGTCCTACAGAGAAGCTTTGTTCCCATGCTGTCCAGGCTCCTATTCTGAAAGGCTCCTGGCCTTGACTCAGAAATATCTTCCAAAGCCAGATGAACATCAATGTCAGAACAATAAACTTTGTCTACAAGCCTCTGTAATTTTAAAAGAAACCCCTTTTCACTGATGTTCCCTGCGCGTCACCAGGACTGTGCTCCCTCATCCCTGCAATACAACCATGTATTTTTATTAGTTTGGTTTTTTTTTAAGGAATCCTCCCTTAGGGAACAGCTGGAAACACGTGAAATGCTCCTCTGTCCATTACCAATCTGCACTGTGCAAGGAGAAACATAGCAGCACTATGCCAAATAATCCAGAGCTGTTCACAAGAGGCCATTTCTCTTCTTTCTCTTGGTCTGCAATAACCAGGCTGAAGGAAAGGTCTAGGCAGCACAAGAGATGAGAGAAATGCTATGGTAAAGACCACTGTTAAATATAGAAGGATACCCATAAAACTTAATATTTATTTTAATTTCAGCATGTTCTCAAACCACTTGAAAACTTCACTAAACACAAACTAATTTAAGCTACACTGCCCCCAGACAGTATATTTCATATATTCCTAATTTGTAATATCCATGTTGTGCAACTTGTTAAAAGCCGAATCAGGAGCAGAGGTTGACAAATCCAGGTAAAGATGAATCAAGAACCAACCAGTATACAAAATATATTAATCTCTGTGCCAAATTCCCCCTCTGCATTCTTGTGTATCTCAGAGTCTTCATATTGTATTTCTCCCTGTTATTAATGAAAATATGGGATGTTATCTCCAGGTTTAAACATTGCTCACAAACCTCTAACTTCTTAAAAAGCGTGAAGACCACTCAGACAGGCCTGGGAATTACATGGATAAAACGACTGATTTCTATTTGTGAAGTATATGTAAATTTTATCTGTTTCTGAGGACTTCTTCAAAGGCTACTTCTGGTTTGCAGAAAAGTCCAAACCCATAATTTCAAGCTCTGTAGCACAATCAACTGACAGTCCCCTATCAGCCAGCAAAGTCAAGGAATGAATAAAAGGCACTGATACCATCTGAAGGAGAGAGAACTGAGCTGTGATGTTAATTAAATCCCAAGCTTCTCATAATAATCCAAACCCTCTAAACACATTACCTGTGTAGATTTGTGCCAAATCTGTTTGGTCATGCCAGGTTTATGAGATAGATTCAGCAACTATGTGTATGTGTGTGTATTTTAAGAAAATCTGTTTTTCTGCACCTCTTTCAACATATAGTTTACTGAGCTGTCCTCCTACAGCACAAGTTTTAAGAGTAACATCATAGCAGTGCATTACAAGAAATCTGAGTCATACCAAGTTCTCCTAACTCAAGCACAGTTTTAATTTCAGTTTCAGAGTCAGGCACAGAAGTGAACCTATGTAGTCCGATGCAGGGTATGATGAGAGTCTTGTAAACCACAATCTTTCGTACCAAGAATAGACTCCCTCGCTCTTGTGTTCTCATACACATTTTATAACTTGCTGAAAAGTTGGCAATTAGAAGCCTCATGTCACATAACTAAATGCCATTAGTCAGGAGAAAAGATTCCCATTTATAGGCTTGTTTTAATTATAAAGTTGCAAAATAATTTAAGTACTTTAAAAATAGGGAGTTTACTTTCTTTGGATGATAGCTGCCTTCCAACAGTTGAAGACTTACTCAAACAAGGCATGGATGTTTTTCCTTACCTTGAAAGATACGAAAAGCATGTTATCCTCTAGACAGAGGTACTCTTAGGAGTCAGGGATATTTATTTAGGACAAGAGAGCTCAGCATTGTCAGAAGAAGGCAAAACCTTGACCATGGTTGGCTCGAGTGCAAAAAGGGCAGTTGTTACTAAATGTAAATGTCTTTACACTGCAGGTCTTTGCTTTTAAAACCAGTATGAAGGTGGTAAAACCCACTGTCTCTACCAGAAAAAGCTACTGGAATTAAACCACTTTTAACAGTTGTCCATCTTAAAAAATATGAGCAAGAGCACATCCCATAGCAATCTAATTTCCTCGGGCAATATATTCGCGTCACTTCACTGGCACTATCATCAGTGTTCCAAATGTGCCCCACAACTATCTCTTGCTCCATTTTAAGCACATTACTTTGTCCTATCTCCAGCAGACAAAGAACAGTTTATCCTCTGCCTTGCAGACAACCTCTTACATAGAAGATGATTGCTATGAGATCTCTAAAAGCTCCTCCCTTAAAAACTCCATTTTTTTTCACCATTTCCCAGTCTCAGTTTTCAGATTTCTGATCATTCCTGGAATAAACATTTCTCCATGAATCAAAGATGCTGAAATCTCACTTTTGAAGCATCTCTGCCCTGAGGCCCGAGCATTATCAAGGACAATGAAGGAACTTTCCTAAGGCAAACCTATGTGTTTACACAGCCCATGCTATATTTGCTTTTTCCTACATTCAGACCCTGTTGACTTAATTTCAGTGTGTGATCCAGCCTCGGATACTGTACAAAGCTGCCATGTAGCTGTTTATTTAGTACTTCAGACTCCAATCTCATCCTCAAATGGACTGCAAACCTCCTGACTGAGCGTGAGTGTGTTTGCACAGCAAATTCACCTTAAAGTCTTTGCCTGAAAAGGTCTTTCACTTTTGAAATTTTAAAATACAGAAGGAACCTCCTATAAATCTACGCTAAGTAAAAAAAACCTGGGTATATACAAAAAATATTCACGTGCAAATTCATGCCTTAACAACAGCAAAGGCATGACAGGCTTTGGTGTAAATTGCCCTTTTTTAAGAGCAGCTAGTACAAGTAGGATTCCATAATAACTGTTGAGAGGCAGAGCACATGGGAATGTCCTGACTTCTGCTCAGGGCTTTATGTCATGAAGAGGAACTATCCTTGTGCCTGTGGTCTGAAAAAAGAAATTCTGAATTTCTTTTTACACAGATAAGGTAGCAAAAGAACAGTCAGATTTAGATTCTTAACCACTGAAGCCAGCAGTTGGTGGCCGATATTTAAAAGAGCTCAATAGCCATCGTGGACCTTTAAATGACTTTTAAAGATGTTTCGATGCAGTCAGTACATCCTGTGATGATCAGATAGATCAGAAAGGGAAAAGTCCTCCAAGACAATAACGGGAAAATATGTGAGGACAGCTTTGCTTCAAAACTTTGTCAACTATAAAGAAGGTTAAAGGTTCTGTGACAAACTGAGAAAATGAGGGCAGCTCAGGTACTACCAGCCTCTTTAGACTTAACCTCTTAAAGGGGAAACCAGAAAATAACTGGTATGTCTGACTGTGTTTGTTATTATGTATTTCTTGGCTTAACTGGTTCTGTGTATCTTTTTTTAAGCATAGCTGACCAAATGCTCAGCTCTCTTGCAAAAAAAAAAAAAAAAAGAAAAGAAAAAAAAAGAAAAAAAAAAAGTGTTTTCTTAGTCACTTGTAACAGATCAGTTCTCTAAGAACAAAAGTTCTGCAAAGCTTTGTTTTGCTTTTGAGTTTTCTGGTCTCCGAATGCATTTCATTGTCAAGTGCTTGGAAACCACTTTGAAAACAAACAAACAAACCAGCTAAAGAAAAAAAAAAAAAAATCAATAATCTTTCCAGCCTGCTTTCTGCTTGCAGCCTGATCTGACATTCACAAGCCTCCAGATATGTTTTTTTAAAAATGTCTATGAATTGAGGATTAGTTGCCAGAGTTTTTATATATATATAATTGTGCTCCAAAAGCACATCCCTGAAAAGAAACGGTTAAAAAGTCAGCTTATACAAAAAGTTTAGGAAACTAAGTGGAGAAGTCTGTATGAAACCATGAAATCAGTAAAAATATATGTAGTATATGTAAAAGAATTAGTCTCTTTGTCAATAAATTTTCTCAAGTTACAATTTATATTTTGCCTCCACAGCTAAAGGTATCATAATTTATTACCACCAAATGGAATATTAAAAGCTCTCAAGGAAAATTATTACATAGCACACCACCAAAATATTGTACAGAATGACAAGAGGCTGCATTTTTGGCAATACTACACACCCATCATCCAAAATATTGTTAGGTAGAAATGCAGGTGCTATGTGCCTAGATCAAACCTTGCTAGAAGAAAAATTACTCTGCTCAGCAGGGAGAGAAAGATCATTTTACTTGTCTCTGCTGCAAGATACTAATTCAATCTTCAAAGTGAAAGAAAACACACTCCCATCCAGGTAAAAATGCATACATCAAGTTACGCATTCTACTGTTGCCAACTGAAAGCATCCAAAAAAATTTCCCTATCTGAAAAACCATGCCAGAAGTAGACATTTCTGGGAAACCAAGCAAATGGCCGATACAGCTGACAGTAAAGGCAATGAACACAGAAACAGAAGATGAACTGGCTTTCTTTAGAACAGCTGATCCCAGAGGCTCCAGTCTTTGACTTTAAAGCTAGCTGAGTAATAATAAAAAAAAAAATTAATAAGATTTATTTGAGGGAGAGGGAGCTTGGCTATTTTTCAATAGAGTACATTCTTCCACCTCCTTGAAAAAATTTCCAAAGTTGAGACAAAAACCTCTAGTAATCTAAATGCAGGCTTTCCCTCTCTGTTTTATAACATGGCACCATTCCACTTTATAAAAGATTTGCAGGACATGAATCACTGAAACTCGTTTATAAACGAAGACTGAGTCCCATTTGGGATTCTGGCTTTCCCCAGTTCTGAGGAATTAATTTAAGAATCTGCTATTTCTCTTTCTGGAAGCTGATAAAATAATTCAAGTTTCCTATCTGCACGAAATGTCTTCTCCTAATCTACAACGGAAGAAAAGAAAACAAAGACAGGGTGTTAATATATTATTCAGCAAATGTGCAGGAGTACACAAGGCCAAACTTTCAGTCCTATGAGACATTTGTTTTCTTGGGGTCTTTTTCCTGTCAAGTACAAGGAGAAAAATTCCCTCCTCACTGCTTCTTCTAGCTGCCAAACAGCAGCATCACCTCTGAGACACTGGAAAGCCATTGCAGTTAATCTTGCAGGAACCCCAGCCTGCCTCTGCAAGGCGAAGTGAGAAGTCAGGAGACGACACAAGCTCAACACAAAGATCAACACTTCAGCATTTCATTTTCAAAGCTCCTGGTCTCAAGCACCACCTACAGAGGCAAGCATTTTAGCAAGAAATTTTACCAAAAAGGGTAAAAGTGCACCCCAGATGGAGTAAGTACATCACCTGTCTCAGGTTCTAAGGCCAGCTTGCAACAGCACCTGCATTCCAGTATTTTCAGTTCTTCCTTTTTTTTCTGATCCCAGGACTGTTAGACACTATGGAAATACAAATAAACAAGCTGCAGACTGGGAGAGCTGCAGGGTATTTCCAGGTAGTGATTTGCATGAGAAGCACCTTTACCTGGTAAGGACATGAGATGACAAATTCATGAATAAGCACCACCTTTTTCACCTGTGAAAAAGGGTGATTTCACAAAAGCATTTAGTACCTCTTGGACAGCACAACACAGAAACTGCGACCCTCAGGACTTGTCTTTTGAAAGAAAGGAAAATATGCAGCAGAAGCAGATATCAAATACTTTGATCATAGCAATGTATACAATTTTGAGATGGATTTGGAAAGTACAGTGTAAGACTGCTTCGTGTTACTCATGTAAACCAAAAAAACCCCACCAAACAAGAACAAGATAGAGACCACTGGGAAGAATACACCTGCTGGGACTGATGAGCTGGAGACAAAAAAGCACAATGATACTGAAGAGGTGGAACAGTCAGGCAGAGCAGTGGACTGAAAGGGCAGTAAAAATCAAAGAAACACTGTAGGAACTGACTATTTTTTTTCTACCACAATCAAAATGTAACTTATTAGGTGATTTTTCTTTTAAAGCAAAATATGCATTTTGCATACTTTGCCTTTTGCTCTCACTGATTTATGCCTGTTTTCAATTAAACTGTATGCTAACTTAAAAACTCTTAGTCCTACTAACTTTTTTACGTATTGTTCAGTGTACCCCACACAAGAGCAGCTCCCAAGCCACACATTGCATTTAATGGTCCTAGCGTGAGATTTTCAGAAGAGCAAAGACACTTTCAAAGGAAAATTCAGCGTCTCACTCCTGATTCTGGAAGCCCTTGCCATATCAGTTAGTCATCGAGTACATGTTAAAATACAAGCACACCAATGACTACTAGGAGCACAGCACTGCTCTCCAGATGGTAACAACAAAAAACAAACTCTTCTGAGAAACACAGTGAACCCGAATACTACCAAAAATAGACTAAATATGTTTTGGGATATTTGCAAGCCTGTTTGTGATTTATTGTTGTTACATATTAGGACAATATTATTATAGATTACCCCTAGGCCTTATTAGACATCAGAAAAGGCATGGTAGAGAGGTTTGGACTGCAATACATTAAAGGTTGACTTCACTCTGCAGCCATTTCCTCAGCAGGGTTTCTCCATCCAGCTGCTGAGTTTCACCAAGTTTGTAAGGACACAGTATGCTGAGATCTCACCTCCTTGTCCTGACTGAAGTGAACCTGAGCAGTGTGTTCAAAGGTTACTGCAAGGGTGAGGGGACAGACAACACATTATCAGATAAGCCCAGCTTCCTTAGGAAGTCAGCTCAAATTAACAAGCACAGATTCTTCTGCCACAGAGGTGCAGATGGAAAACACCTAATCATCTGAACAAAGGACAAAGCAAAGGGGTGAAGGTTACACTACTGGCCGAAAGAGAATTTTTGATCTTCTAGGTTATTGTGCTGTGCAGGAGAAGGAAACAGCTCAGAGTCACTTGCACACTTGTGTTTTAACCCATTCAAAAATTTTCTTGATACTTACTACAACTGGCAAATTAATACTGTATGGAGACGAAGGATGTACTTGTATAAATCTGTTCAGCTACACACATTTCCTGATATGCTTGAATTTGGTGACCTCACAATCGACACACTTCCTGGAATTCTTGTGCTTTGCAACGAAGCATGGAACAAGCAGAGTGAGAAAATGCACACAAGTCTGATTACTACAAAATACCTCTTACCATGACTCCAATGGCTGCCCACTATGCCTTTTCAACACTTAATACAGGTGCAAAGCATAGAAGAAAATGCACCCACTTTTTTTTTGCAGTACATAAACCAAGAATCCAATGGAAACACACAGAGAGATTTCCCACTACTCCAGTACTTACTGCATTTTACTGACACATAACTGGAAGAAAACGTTAATTCAGGTCTTCCAAAGCACACTTCAGTTTTGGAGGATACTGTTAGCCACTATGTAGTTCTCAAAACAGCATGTCTTCAGAGGAAAATGTCATTTGCCCATATTGTCAACTGCACTTTACTCAATGTCAGGTTCAAAGGCCAGACCACATCACTCAGACTTTACAAAGACTGCAGAAGAATAACTGCTGTTCCTGAGAAGACTCATTTTATCTGCATAATTCTGACCCCGCAGGTTCTGTTCAGCTCATATGTCCTTATGAGCTCACAAACATTAAAGAAGTTGACCTTATTTATGAAAGAGTTTATTTTCCTTAATCTGGAAATGTCCAAAAACTAATTTTGAACTGTATGACCTTTAATCTTCTTTCCATCACAGGAAAAGCCTAATTAGTTTTATAAGAGAACACTGATAATTACTGAAGCAATTCCAAGTGTGTTTTTTTTAAAAACTGGCAATGACCCAAGGGTTGGAATCCTTCATTGTTTAGAAAGAAACCTGTGGTATTCAAATTATTTTTAAGGTACAATGAACCAAATCCAAAGAAAGTCTCTGTTCACGTGTACAAGGACCATATAAATAGATCAAATGCTGAAATGTGGCTTTCACATTAAATAATATATTCAGAATAAAGAGCAACAGTTATGTGGTATCCTTTAAGAGTGAATGTAAGGAATGAGAGTCACTTACGAGAAATAAATTGATTTTTTTTACTAATCAAGGAAATGGGCAATTCCTGAAACTACAGATCTATATTTTCTGACAAATTCTTGTTGTACTAATCTTTATTGAGGCTAAAAGCTCTCATGCCTTGTTGTACTTCCTCTCTTAATAAGTATCTGACAGATCACATGAAGACATACTGCAGCACGTTATCATGTATGACCACCCTTCCACTAGGGTGGGCAAACACTTTCCTCTCTGCTCCGCATACAAGTGGGCCCTCAGTGCTGCCATTCCCCTTCCAATCTTGATGAAGGGAGAAGGTCTACAATATAGTAGGACATTATCAGAACAAGTCAGTCTATGTAATTACATAGCAGTTGTATTTTCTTCATTTGTTTCCTTCACGTGCTGTTCTAGTTGTACTTTTTCTCCCTGGACCTTTTCACTTATGCATATATACATGCATATCCCTCCTTTTAAGGTGGCAAAGTGTGGGAATTAAGTACTCAGAAATACAAATATTGACTTCTACAGTTGTTACACATCAGAGCTGGTCTTTTTCCTAATTAACTCTCAAAGACACAGGCAATAAGAAATTAATATTAACCATGCACTTCATGCACATACATGGACTCACTATCATGACTGCTTATGATACCAGTACTCCTTAATTCTCTTGCTGCTCACAGCTTCCACTGGAGCCAGGGACCCAAAAGACATGCAGGCACACTAATCCAGTTGTCTGAGGGCAACACTGCTCCTCCTTTCTTGCTCTGCTCTCCTCACAGAGGTCCCTGCAAAGGGCTTACGGTCCACTTGTAGATCTTGCAGCAGCACAGCCACCCAGTGCCTCAATATAAACTGACTCTTTCATGTTATCCTTCCTACCAATCCAATAGACTTTGATGCTGCCAAGAAACATACAGCCTCACCTCAGTTTTAGTGTGCTCCTTCATGTTATCCCCTCTACAAACATGCAGCACTTCCATAAGTGGATTGCCCTAACTGAAACAAACCACTTATTGCAATGCCAAAGGCACAAGATGTAGCTGTTTTACAAGTAAATTAACACTCGGCGTTCCATTTCAATTAATTTAGGTGGATCCTTCAGTTTAGGTAGCACATTGTCTAGAAAGAAAACATAAACAAAAGTTCAAATTTTGTTTTCAATTTTTGCTAAATGACTGCAAATAGAATTCAAACATCAACTGAAATCTCAGTCCACAAAAAAAAAGCTGCTAAAAATTACTAAGTTTTTTCAGAATAATCTAAATGAGAAATTTGTATTTTATCTGTTGGCTGGGTTTTTTTATCTTAGAAAATTTGTTTTCCTTGATGTAAAAAAACCTAGCAGCCCTTTAGTTGTTTCATGGAGGGTCTCAGAATAGAAAATACTGCTATAAAAGTACTTTGCAGGGATATTGTCCTGGTTTCAACAGGCAAAAAATAGTTAAACAAACTCTGCACTATTAAAATAATGCTCAGAAAAAGAAACAAAGCAATGAAGATATGAACACTTTAAAATAAGATACACGATGGCTAGGATCTATGACTTTTACTGCTGTAGAATAAAACAGTGCTTTTCTGCAATTTCTTTTAGAAGTTAAGGAAAGCAGAGAATTGAGTGCCCGTAAATAAGCCACCAGCAAGTGCTAAGACAGCATCATCTGCAAGGGTAATGATACTGCACCTCATTTAAAACTGAAAGCAGCTCATACAAGATTGAGACTGCTACTAATAGGACATAGAGTGAGTCAGTTCCACAAGCCTCTTCTGACATGATTCATGCCTAGAATAAGAAAACTAAACAGAAATTTTCAAGGCTACATCTCACATCTTCACATCACTTTGACAGGATCATCATTATAGCATCTCTAACTTGCATCTGCCTCTTCTCCCTCAATCCTCCCTTGAAAGTGAGATTCACCTCCTGAAGTCCTTGGTTTTTTTTCTCTTCTGAAGGATGACTATAAAAAAGGGCTGAGGAGAGGAAAAAACAACCTTGGATTTTACAAACACAAGTCATTCCAACTTTTCTATCTGTGCTTAACAGGGTTCTTCCTTCCTGCTATTATTAGTAAATCTCACAGTTTACTTCTCTCAGTATTGAGCTGGCAGATAAAGCACTAAAGAAGGATTTCTTACTTGCTAGCTTCTGACACCAATAAATTCTGTATACCTACACAGTGGAATGGAAAAACCTCTTCCTGTGGAAGGTTGTTCATCACATTTTTCATGCATTGTTGCTGATATGTTTAACTTTTTTGTTTCCCAAGTCAGCAATGAAGCAGCTATTGTTTCCAAAGTGCTGAGCAAGTCCAACTGCGGGAGCAATAGACGTGTGACAATTCTCAATGGTCTCTCTGGCAGCTGCAGATTGAGGTGCCCAGACAAGGGGGAGAGAAGGCAGGGGCATGGGGAACCTGAAGAGCTGGAGAACTAAAATCTGGGTGTAGTTATATGAATCACACGTTCTGTTTCAGTTTATTTTTAGTTTCTATTCCAGTATTCTACTCCTTAGGAAAAATTCTGCTCTTCATGCATCTAATCAGGTCTATCCAGATACACAGCACACGATGCACAAGGCCAAGCACATCCTTACAAGTTCACCTGTCTAAATCCAGAGACTGGCAGAACCTTTAATTCTATGGTATGAAACACTAACGCATCACTTTTTCTACCTTGTGTGAAATATTCTTCAAATGCTCGTGCCAATCTCACCATGAAGCAAGTCATTAGAACTCACAAAGGATTATACAAATAACACCACCTCAAACATCTTTGGAGAGTACTCTGTTTTTCTCATTTCTGCAACTTTCCATACTAAAGAGAATCTGCACATGGACTATAAATGCAAAACATATTTAGATGCCAATGCATATGCCTCAGGAATATATGTATTTGACTTTAGAATACCATATACAGAAAATATTTGTAAGCCACAGTAGAAGAGCTTAAAAAGATCAGACATATATGTAGGTATTAGGAACGCAAGTGACAAATACTTTATTTTGTCCAAATAAAAAAATTTTAAAAACTAAAACCAAACCAAACCAATTGACTGTCACTAAAGATGGCAAAAATTAATGTCATTACTTCAAAAGAAGAGATCAAGTGGAGGTAATTTTTACCAATACTTGTTAAATTCTTCAAGTGATCAGCTCATCAGAAAACTGGGTTTAGATTGCAGCATCTTATTCATCTTAGTTCTCAGGTCCCATGAAACAAGCTGCTAAATGCTGTCAGAGATCACCTGTGTCCTCTGACCAAAGGGTATTTCACAGCTGAGGAGTGCTGCTCATGACTAACTCACTGCAGATTTATGCAAGATAATAAGCCTCAGTAACCACATATATACACATATTGCTCTGGAATTTGCAAACACATAAGTATATGACTAATTCTAACTTATGAATGAAGGTACACACAGACTTACATTTGTACTGTTGTCAGGAGCCCAACTGCAGGAGCTCTTTCCTTAGTCTTCAGTACAGGAGAGGTGAATGCTGAACTAGGCAGTCACATGAGGCACCTTATGTTGAAAGAGTCATATATAAACCACTGCTAAGAATGCTACACTTGAGAATTACTCAGAAAAGATGTGGAATTATAAATACACATTCTGTGTTTGAGTGTGTGGAGAGGAAAATTAACACTATTTTGCTGAAAGCCTGTTAGTGACCTAATTCTACGGCAGCTATTGTAATGCTGAGTGCTTGCTCCCATTTCTGTCTGCAGTAATCACTGCCCAAATTCCAACCCAGAGCTACCTACTGATTAGCAAGCATGCATACACCAGGGCAAAAGGATAGCAGACAAGAATCTAACGTTTTCAAGGATACATTCTTTGCATATTAACACCAGCTGCACCACTCATTAGCTGAAATATGAGGAAGGAACCGGAAAATGTTCCTTTTTCAAAGTATCAGTTATTGCAGCTCAAGCAAATAAATACATAAAAGATATTGAAAATAAAAGTCCTAACAACTTTTTCTGTACGGATCAAGCTATCTTATAAAAGCCGTTGATCCAAGAGCACAAGAGAAAAACTAGCCATTCATTAGCAGTGGAAATGGTTTCATCCAGTACAAAGTCGATTCATACTCAGGATCAAATTATTTCTTTGATCAGTTTGGGTCTGTTGTTGCAAAGGCTAAAACAATGCAACTATTTAGTTCAGAGAGGTTACTTGGTCACAGTTCTCAATTACCTACACAGAGAAAGGGTTTAAACTTAACCCACCGTGTAAGACATGAGAGGAAATGCCATTTAGCAGACCTCCACTGAAAAGTGACCATTGTGAAAAGTAAAACTAATTAAGTGTTGGCAAAGGTTTTCATGGGAGGAGTGAACTGGTTGAAATAAAAATAAGATTGGATGCATTACTAAGAAATTCTAAATACGGGTTCAATGCAAGTCTTCCTATAGTAAAGCCTTTAGTTCACATTACTCCAAAGTCAGACTAGATGAGCACAAATCATGCACAGATCTCATTTTAATAAGGATTTTAATGGTGAAGGAAGACAACATGCAAGGGACAAAATACAGACTTTGAAGGAAGACTTAAAATAAGGGTCACATAACGTCTTGCTGGACTTACATCCAGACTGACCCTGTCATTTGAAATATGTGGCAACATTTGGTTAAAAATTTCCCATCATCTTGAAGAAAGAAACAGATCAATCACATTTAATTTCAAGAAGGCTGTTCAATATTTGGAATTGTGACAATGCTGCTCTAGCAGGTGAATTATGAGTTACGTGCCTTGAGACCTGTGCAGTAAAGATTTCCCACAGCCATGACCTTTGGAAATGTGTGGAGCAGAGGGAAGGAGGGGAAAAGGAAATGGAACAGGTAGACTCTAGGGAACAGATATTATTATCCTCACAACCAGGAGAAGCCCTGAAAGAGTTTGACATTTATGTTCACCTCAGACACACAGTACTTCAGCTCTTGTTGCACGTAACTCAAGACAACATCAAAGTCTACAATATAAATAAATCACCTCTTTTTTTTTTTTTTCTCTCACCTCCTCTCTTTTTTCTGCCTAATATTAAACACTAGAAGCTTATCTCCTTGGTTTTAGCTCCAGAGCAGCTGTAAAAACCTCAGAGGTCACACATCTCTTGCCGCAAGTGCTGAACTTGATCCAAAACATGAATTATTGTGAAAATTAGTTATAATTGGAATACTTATAACTTACATTCACCTCTGGGCTTCAGAATCTGAAGCTTCAGAATCTGAAGCTCCACCTATAATACTGACCATTATAATTTTCTCCCGAAGTTCATTTGATTTAGGAAGCATTTCTGCCCTGCAGCAATATTAAAACCAATTATTTGAGAAAGATATTTTGAAGCTCTGTCCTCAATGATTTTATACTTAAGAGAGGCCCATTAGATCACTCAGTTCAAGAAGGGTAAAACCATGATCTGCCATACAAACAGAGTTACATCACATGATGACCAGCACTGCTGTCTTGGCACAAGAGCTTCTGGGTGACTGTGCTAAGTCCTGTTTGGAAAGGAGAAGGGCTGCCAGGCTAAGGCAGATACCAAATAACCCCAAAAGGCACCTGCCTGCCCAGACCTGCACCATGCTGAGCAGAGCCAAGACTCTTCTTTCACCTACCCAAATTTCCCTCTCCTCTCCTCCAGTGCCTCCAAGGCATGTGGGATGTGCAACTCTCAAACTGCAAGTAATTTGAAATGCAACTAATAAAGGTACAGAAAATATGAGTCTCAGATATTCTCAGACCACCTTGATGGACTGCAGTGTGCAGCTGTCTCACCCACAGCCTAAATGCTGTAGATGGGCTCCCTTCATACTGTTTGAGACCACCATGAGTCTGGACTAGACAACTTTGCAGCAAGTGGCCTGGGTCACCATCTGGCTCCAAAACAGATTCTTCTGTGCTTCTGTGTTCAAAGTGTTTGAAACGAAGAAAGCGCAATTTTTAAAGTTTTAGGCTGAAACGTGTGTCATGCCCAAGGGCACAATGTGGGGGGCATTGAAGGGCATCAAGCCAGCTGGGAGAGAGCTGGCTTGCTCTGCTCACCACCCTAGCCAAGCTTGCCATAGGCTATACCCACACCATCCAGAAAAAATGCTTAACCGTGCCTGAGTTACAGTCAACTGAGCCTGCACTTCCTCTTGGAGGGAAGTAACCGATGTATTCAGGGAGCAAAACTAAGTGGATGGCTGAGGCCCAGAAGTAAAACACGGACCATTTCTGAGCCAGATTGACAGTGTAAACCACCCTCAACCACTCCTGTTACTTGTACTTTTATTATACCTTTAAGCAACTTGTGCAATAATGACAAAATTATGCAAGCATAAGAAGCATTCCAGCATACTTTTCAGACAGTGTTTATCACCTAAAGAAAACACTCAAATACATTGCTTTATTTAAATTTCATGATTACGCACTACAAACTACCAGGCAACCTTGATATGAACTATCAAGGTTTGGTCAATATTATAAAACTGTTATCAGTGCAGCTGTAGGTACAAAGCAAGCACAAATGCATATCTCTATTTCTGGAATATATGTATATTCCAAAAGAAAGTACTTTTGACTCATGATCAAAATGCAGTAAGCTATACTGGAGGAGAACACTGGCATAATATTACCCATCAGTACAGAATCATCCTCCTCCAAAACAAAACAAAACACCCAAAAAAACAAACAAAAATACTCCACCAAAAACTAAAAAAACTCCCCACAATCATTTCCTAACCAATGGTACTGTATCGCTGAAACTGCCTGACTGGGGAGAGAACGCTGCCACACAAAATCAACCTCAAGAAAGCACTGCTTTATCTACTTAAGGAAATTTCAGGAGACTGAGGCTGGCTGAAAGGCTGTGCTTTTGCTTTTGCAAGAAACTCGCCCTGAATTGCTGGGTATAGATGAGAAAGAAGAGTGCTCCCTGACAATACATGGCCCAATAGAGGGGGGAGGTGGTCCTAAAACCAATCTGCCAACACAGCAGTCCCTCCTCTGCTTTGGGCTGTACTGAGGGTATGATTTTTGGCAGGGTAGGAAGTGAGGCAGAAGGAACAGGGAATGGCCACAGTGCTGTCCTTGTTTCCATGACATGTGCTTTTATAACTTGTGCTCCCTGAGGTAAAAGGCACAATTTGGACTCAACAGCTGACAACTCAGCAGTTCTCTGCCTGTGGGATAAGGGAAAGCTGGTTCTGTTGTAGCAACAGTTGACCTCACTCCAGTGCCAGCTCCAGACAGTGCATGGAAAGGAGGGGGGACATATGCCCTTCAAAATCTTACACCCTGACCAACATTCATACCAATGGCTTAGGAGTTATTTTTAGCTTAAGCACTTTCTGCTTACAGTGAAACCTGCTACTAGGAGTGATTCCAACAGACTGCAGCAGGGAAAGGCAGACAGCAGCAAAGTGGCAAAAGCCCCTGTTGAGCTTCTGGCGCTTGCAGGAGTTCAAGGACCTTATGGACACATAGAAGGAGGGCTCCCACAGTCTGTAAATGTAGGGATTGCAAATTTTCCAGAGGAAGGAGGATAACAACAAGCAGCAAAAAAATGATGATGTGTATGAAAAACAGTCCCCAGATATATTTCTCAGGGACAGACAAGAACTTCCAAAGATAATTTATTCTAATTAAAATCTGTTAGTTTGTAAGTCAGCAAGGAAGGAAGGCAGAGAACACAGGGAATTTCCATGTTTTCTAGTGAAAGATATCCTAGCTGCCCCTCAATCCCTCAACATGCAGGTAAGAAAACAGGTTTGTTCATCTAGGAATTTATACGGCCCTCATCATTGCCATGCTAACGACTCTGGAAGAAATCCATATGATTCTGGAATATGATCCCTGAAGACATTTAAGCATGTATAAAACCCAAGCTTTTGATGCTTTGACCTAAAAGAGTCATGTTCCAAAATCCCACTTAGCTGCAGGTAAATATTAGACAGGAAAAAAAAAATAAAAGGAGAGGTGATGATAAATTTTGTAGGCATCAGCATGCACAGATGCAGTCTCATCTTTGACAGGGCCATACCACTTGCCTGATGCTTAAACACTCAAGATTCACAAAGCAATTACTCCCTGCTTGTATCTGCTGACAAAATGAGCATAGAACCAAAGAATCACGTTCCAAAGAAAAACGCTGTTGCTTTTGTTTAAAGACAGAGGAGAAGACACCTCTGACCACCCCCAGAGGCTACTCAAAGTGACAGATGAGTCAGGATGAAGACTCCTCCAGCCCTTCTGTCAATGGCATTTCTCTCTGAAGCTTAAGTAACCACTGAGTCAGTGCAACACTCATGTCCTTGTGAGAGGGCACTCACTGGAAGTGCAGGACCATGGTCTCCAGGTCTTGGTACCAAGGATTATTTTCATCTTTTACATTAAACTGTTTACGGAACAAAGTGTATCAACCAGCTTTGGAGCATAGAGCACTTCTCAAGACTTATCTAGAAGCAATTTATTTTCTTATTTTTAGACAGAAATTTGATGCCTACCAGTCAAAAATGATCATAACTAAATCTCAGGGGAAAAGAAAAATGTCATCCAGCTGCATCGGCCTTGTGATATACAGCAGTCTGCAAGATAGAGTCAGTATTTACAAACATCTAGGTTGTTTAAGACTGACAAGCACTTTTTTCTGGAGGTTTCATCTTTCAGATGAAATTCTAACTAACATAAGGAGTTTAAACACATACGGAGTTTAAATACATCTTTAAATACATCTTCACATAAAGCACAAAATTTGCTGTCGGACATCCATTGGATTAAGCAATCCAACATTCATACTCTTGAGAGAGCTGTTTCTAATACATTTAGAGATTCTGTTCTAGCATTACCTATGGATGTTAATAAACTCAGATATTCTTTAAGCATTTTCTAAAGCCCTGAGCTGCATGACACTGAAATAGATGTGACCTTATAGCCACAGATTGTAACTCAACAAGCACTTGAAATCAAATCCCTATGAATACCTGCTAGAGTAGCAGCAGCAGCGTTGCCACCTGTGAAAAGGTCTTCCTCTCTTTCAGACGACCAGCTCTACCCATATGGCTGTTCCCATGTACTCCTGATTTGCCTTTGGCAAGTCTGTGAGAATGCCCTCACCTAAAGGTTAAGTCTCTCCTTTTCCTCAGCACACCTGCAAAGGGATTTTGCACAATCTAACTCACAGATAATGCTTGCCACTGGTTGCTCTAGGTGGCTAAAGTGGTGTGTTTGCAGAGTGCACAATGGAAACTGTTATCACTTAATAATGCTGATAAAAGTTTGAATAGGTGAAACAGCGATAAGATGAAAGGATGCAAAGATTTAGTAAACAGAATGCAAACAAAATCAGATGATCTACTGACTCCCTAAAAGTTACATTCCAAACCAGTTCCAACTTAGTGATTTTTAAGCTTTCCTTTTGTGAACTTCTGCAACATTTTCCAGGGTAGATCACAGTCCTGCAATCTACTGACACTAGACTGTCTTCTTAGACAGTAACCTGCAGACCTATCTCCAGCTAATGGCCAGCAACTTATGCTGAGAAATACCAACCAAGTGCAGATATGGTGCTTGCTACTCATTCTACACTCATGGAATTTGCTTCTGTCCCTTCCACATCCAAATTCTGACACTCATCAAAGACAATTTTTGTTTTGATCTTGATTCACATTGTGGCCAAATCCAGGAGACTTCTATCCTCACCTTTATGTACAGAAATCAACAGAAATCAAAGCTTATCTTTATCACCAAAATTGTGCAGCATAAAACGGTTGATAAGCTAAGCGCAAGCACAGACTTTTTGCAGATCAAGGCATTCATGCATTCTTCCCTAGAGGATGTGCAAAGCTTTTTATATAAAGCACGTGGGCACTGATTGATCTACACGAAAAAAACATACTGTCTCAGCTGGCATTGCCACATGCTGACTTGAGAGGGAACATGGCATGACACAGACTTTAATCCTTCCCACAGCTACTAAACCTTAGTCTTATTAACAGTCTGGGTTCATGCTGTGGGGCTGAACTAAGGGTTTAGGAAGAATTTAAAGAATTCTCCTACAGTAAGGAGAAAAGGCAGAACAGACTTCCAGGTGAGATGTCAAAGGCAAGTCACACTGCCTTACTTAGACTGAATTTCAAATACAGCAGAAATCTACCCAATTCCCATGCTTCCCTGAAGGCAATTTGACAGGACATGGCCTTGATAATGGAATACAAACATTTGACTATTTCTGCAATGGTAATTTTAAGTGTGATAGTCTGTAGAAAGGAATCAGTGGCAATTCCTACACAACAGCTCACCATCCCACTCTCCCCAATATTAGACGATTAAAACATCTATCCAGATCTTCACTCCCATTCATAGTAAACTTCCCAGACATTTAAGATCAACGACAATTGAAAAACGAACCATGCATATTACCAGTTTCTACCAAAGTAACACACTGCATGCCAGCACAACACAGCAAATTCAAATTTACATGTTGAATTTTAACAAGGGAATAACGTTCTTAAAGTAACTGCCTCAAAGGTTTTGAGAGATCGTTTTCAAACATGATATCTACACACATTAGAAATTCAATGACTCAAAACAGACACAGCTGCCGCTGTGCCAGAGTCCCTGTACAGCCAGTGCACAGCAAGGCGCCCAGCATGTCTGGATGCTCCCCAAACACAGAAGGGGCTCTGGAGTCCCCTCTTAAGGTCCATTTTCCAAAAGGGTGCGAAATAAAATAAAATAAAATAAAATAAAATAAAATAATTACAAAAAGAGGCATAAATAGTATTTACCCGTTGCTCAGTCCTTAAGCCAGCCAACCTGCCGGCCAGCAGAATGAGCTGTTGACAAAACACAGCCTCTATTTAAGTCGCAGGCTCCGGGCAGCGGCAGAGAGGAGCCGCCGGTCTCCCACCGCGCCCCCGAGGGAGACTGCCGCGGTCTGCGCCCGCACCGGCTCCGACCCCCGCCGCGCCCCCGGCGCCGCCGCCACCACCTGTCCCCAGCCCCGACCGAGCCCCGAGCCGCAGGACAGCAGGCAGGCAGCTGGGGGAGGTCTCCGAAAATCCCCGCCGCCGCGCTGGGTCCCAGCGGGGCTGCCAGCCCCCCCGCCGTCCCTCCCGACCGGCACCTCCCCGGGGCGGGCAGAGCGAGGGAGGGATGGAGGGAACATCCATCATCGCGCCCCTCGGGCCGCCCCCTCCCAGGTGCGAGCGGCCGGGAGCGGGCGCCCGGCGCGGTCCCGCACTCACCCGGCGCCGCCCGGCCGTACCCTGAGGGCGCCGCATGCCGCGGGTGCGCGGGCGGTGCGCG